>CAUYSK010119342.1:0-24337 GCA_963575035.1 Avahi laniger
GATCCAGCAATCCCATTACTGGGCATCTACCCAAAAGAACAAATGATACTCTATAAGAAAGACACCTGCACCCGAATGTTTATAGCAGCACAATTCCCAATTGCAAAGATGTGGAAACAATCCAAGTGTCCATCAATACATGAGTGGATTAATAAACTGTGGTATATGTATACCATGGAGTACTATTCAGCTTTAAGAAACAATGGTGATATAGCACCTCTTGTATTTTCCTGGATACAGCTGGAACGCATTCTACTAAGTGAGGTATCCCAAGAATTGAAAGACAAGCACCACATGTATTCACCATCAAATTGGTATTAATTGATCAACACATACGTGCACATATAAGAATAACATCTATTGGATGTTGGGCAAGGGGGAGGGGGGAGGGGAGAGGAGGGGGGAGGGGACGGGTATACGCATACACAAAGAGTGCAATGCGCACCACTCGAAGGATGGACACATTTGAAACTCGGACTTAGGGGGCGGGGGCAAGGGCAACATACATAACCTAAACATCTGTACCCCCATAATATGCTGAAATAAAAAAATAAATAAATAAAAAAATAAAACAGTTAATGGTAAACTGCAGGTGGAATATTTCTCACCTGCTTCTTCAAATAGGGTTTCTTCATAGGGCTTGAAGAAAACATACCAAATGGAACAATAATAATTTTACATAGGCTGTATATGTATGTGTTTTTGTGTTCCTTTGCGCCTATATTTTGCTTCAAACTGAAGCTACCATCTTCTTTCCAAGTTCATTGATATTTCTTAATGAAACTGATTTTATCCTATAATCATGGAGTAGAATAGTTGTGAGAGAGCATGTGGCCTAGTTCCTTTATTTTATAGATGATAAAAAAAGAAAGCCAAAAAATCTACACAAAACCAGAAACCTGAAATACAGTGTGTGAGGGAAATAAAAATGCAGTATTATTATTAACTGAATTATGTCCCCCGCAAATTCATATGTTGAAGCCCTCACGTCCAGTATCTCAGAATGTGACTGTATTTGGACATAAGGCCTTTGAAGAGGTGAACAAGTTCACATGAGGCCTTTGGGATGGGCTTTACCCCAATCTGACTGATGTCCTTATAAAAGGAGGAAATTTGGACATAAGAAGAAACATCGGGGATGTGTGTACACAGCAGAGGGACCACTTGAGGACACAGTGAGAAGATGGCTGTCTACAAGACAAGGAGAGAGGCCTCAGAAGAAATCGACCCTGCTGGCACCTGCTAGCTTCCAGGACTATGAGGAAATAAATGTCTGTTGTTTAAGTCAACCAGTCTGTGGTATTTTGTTATTGCAGCCTTGGCAAACTAATGCATACTCACATACTTTACATTTATACCCAGACTGATTCTCTCTTTCTATCTCTCTCTTCCTCTCCCTCCTTCTCTCTCTCCCTCCAGGTGAAAAGGCACTTTCACACATATTGCTGTATTTAGGTTCTACAGCACCTGTGTTAAGAAGGCAGCTCAATGACAAACTTCACTACATGGATAAAGCAACTGAGGTTCTGAGCTCCTAAATTACTCGCAGATAGTATACTGGAAATAACTGGACTAGAATTTGAATCCAGGTTTTTCAATTTCAAACCTAACATCCTCTAAATGTGATCGACCTATCTCTCAGCATCACAAGCATTTGTGGAATAAATGGCATAAATATGAAAATCAAAAAGAGAATACATATTAAATTGGCTACAAAAGGGAACTAAAAAAATGAAATAAAATCAATCAACAAAATATAACATCAACCATAGAAAACCAGGAAAATAATACTCCAAATGTAAAACTTGTTAATCACGTGCATCGGTGATTTTATTTTTCCAGGGGCCTTCTACTTCCCACTTTCTGTCTTTTAAAATAAGTATAAAGAGTTACTGGCAAGACCTGCTAATGTATTTTCTGCTTACTGGCAAGATCTATTAATGTATTCTTGCTTCTCCTAATGTTGTGTGGTTTGTTTGGGCCACAGCACCAGAGGACCTCTCTGAAATATGGAAACATGATATTTTGCTACAGTCCATATAAGAGGGTAGTGTAAGTGTCCCTTTGATCATTTCAAAGATGAAATTCTTTATGAAGCATGTCAGCCCTTCTTCTTTGGGAAAGAAGCTGATAGCTTATGTGTGCCAAGCACTGTGCTTCTCATCGCAGATGCCAAGACAGCCACAAGCAAGGTCACTTCACGTGGCTCCCTCTCTAATGCTTCTAACTGTGAATATGAAGTTTGCCTCCTGTACATAAATCCATGATGAAAAAGACCATATGCTGTTATATATCAACATAAATTTCCCAAACAAATGTTCATATCTTTGCAGACACAAGGCTTCTGTTCCTCCATGCACAGTAGGGAAATAATATTTTAATGCAGGCATACGGTAATAAGACCTAGTTACCTTCAAATTCTTACACTTGTGGTTCATTGCCAACTGTTTCCTGCTCCACTACCAACAGGTGCTCCAGCACAAACCATTTGGGTGAGGAGATGTGCACCTAAAATGCTGGGAGCTGCTGATCTCAAAAAGCACTTCTTTTAGAGGAAATCACATATATCCCAACTCTTTAATGATATGCTAGAGGAGAGGCTGTAACACGAGACCCGTGTGCGAATTATGCAAAACAGCAAATAGCTTGAAACACAGTTTATTGCTCAACTGTATCTCAGTTAGACCAAAGTGAAGCACGTGGAAGCCAATTTAGCTAAATCTGAAACGTAACAACAGAATCATGTCTTTTGTGGCTCCCAGATTGTTCCATGAATTCAAGGGAAAAATACAGAGGTGACAGAAGCAATATGGTAGAGTTGAAATTTTTTTGTTTGGCTTTAGACATATGGTTTTAGTCATGTACCAGCCATGTGAGCCTTGAATAAGTCACTTAACCCGCTTGATCCTCAATTTTCTCATCTTTAAAGTAGGAGTGGTAATAGCACCTCCACTTGTTTCGCAAATACTAAATAATTTCTAGTTTATGTTAACAGCTCTCCTCAACTCTTCTCTTAGAACTGACAGCTTTTCATAACCATCCTAACTCGATGACATTTGATGAGGGTTTGGGGATCAAGGACTCATACATTGAAGGTACAAGGTGTATTTGTTCTATGTGTACAAAAGTACTTCTATATACGTGGATATGTCTGGAAGAAGTGTGTCTGGGGTTTTGATGGGCAAAATGGGAGTTTCAAAAGTTTTACTTGTATATCCTTTCTAATGAGCAAACTGTCAATCACTGTGGACAGAGATGTAATGGAAAAAATGGTTTGGACCCAATGACAAAGGCAGGGGATGGCGTGGAGGCAGAAGGCTGCTTCTCAGTATTTCTGGAAGGGAAAGGATTTCTATTTTATGGGCTGAAGCAGGAACAAAGAGAAAGAAGAATATTGTTCTCCATGATTCCTAAAATTTGGTTCCTCAACTCATTGATCTCACCTCAAGCCAAGTCAACTCCCAGTGGGTTGTCTCCCTTGAGTGAAAGGTCTGCAGTTTAGCAAGATAATAATGCTCTTAGAGGGATTCTCCCACCAATGCTCTGCTCCTGGTGGGATGGTGGCTGCTAATTCCACTTTCAACCCCAGAAGCAGGACTGACCATTATTAAGGTGTTTCTCTAGTGGGGGGTGGGGTTATTATTCACATGCGGGTCCATGTGAACAGGGCTCCCCAGTCCCAATCTGTTCAGTCCACACAGCAGCCCTTGAGCCAGAAAGATCATGGATATGGATCAGCAGAGTATATCAATTACATTGACTAAAGGCCACACTGCACCCTGGGCTGGAAAATCATTTTCTGTTCTGAATCCCATTCCAAATTATGCAAAGGCACATTGTCTGATAGAGTACACTAGAGGTTATGTAATGAGCCCAAATGACAGCATAAAAATCCTTAAATTAATGCAATGTGTACAATACAGAAAGTCCTCCAATTTGGACAATATGAATCAATCATTAAATTCCAGAGTGGAAGTAGATTCCAAAAATTAAGTTGTTTTAATTAAAGTTAAAACAATTCAAGTCCAAACCTTTCCTCTCCTAAATTTCTTTTTCTGTTCAATCCCAGTAGAGTGGAGTTCAATTTACTTGGGTTGAATCATTGTTACTTTAGTAGCTTTAGTTTTCAGAACTTTAAAGTTGTATCATTTAACTCCAGGTTTGTCATGAGCATCACCTTTCAGGGTCTAAAACATTAATAAGGCACAAAAGACTATTTAAGCACCAGAACAACATCTGAGACTTTTTTCAATCCTGCACACAGATCCCCAGTCCCGAAACAGTTATCCCAAGCAAAATAATGTTGAGCAAACCAGGTACATAGTACATTTTAGAACCACATTACTATCAATAGCCAAAGACTGTGGCAGAGCCTTGGTTTTATTGCATAGAAGACAGGAAATTGCATGTAGCTCACAAGGTGGTAGGGATTGAAAGAGAGGAGAGATACAGAGATGAAGACAGAGAGACAGAGAAGTATATTATTTTTATAATACTTACAACACCCGCCCCCCAAACTAGTTTTAAAATGTGGATCTAAACTTACTGGGAAGCGATGTCCTAGTTGATTCAAAAGGGTTAACATGATGTGGATTGAATTTCAGACATCTTGAGGGCAGATTCCGTGGCTGATTGATTTTTTTGAACTCCACAGTGCCTAAAAAAGTGTTACCACACATTAAGTAGCTTTTAAATATTCCCAGCAGAAAGCCTTTATGAGAAAGTATCTGCATATTAACAGCTTCCTGAAGCCCTTAAGATTACATTCTAAATTCTTAACAGGCTTATTAACCAAGTTTGAGGATGGATAGTCAAGTCCTTAAAGTTGAGAATCCTGAACTTGGTCACTGACATTCCAGGCCCATACGTCCCTCACTATCCCTGATCATCAATGTGCTGTGCTCACCGCGACACCTCCCAATGTGTTCCTGAATTTTCATTATGTGCCAGGCATTTTGACAATTGCTCACATATCTAATACTATTTAATTTTAACCTTGATATTTATGCTCCTTTTACCAATGAGGAAACAGATCCAAAGTATAAAGTGACAACACAAGATCACACCATTGATAAGGAAAAGTGTGAGAATTTGAGCTCAAGGTCTGAATGACCTAAAAGCCCACTCTCTTTACATTTCGCTACTCCATAGGGAGTATAATAGCTGAGGTTTGGCACCAAAATCTCTGTGCTGTCTAAAATATGACTATGCCTCTCAGTTCATACACTATCCATGGTAATTATATTTAGTTACAGCATATAGTGCATCACACGTAGAATGGAGAGTGAGCACAATGCAATTCCTGGTAACACAATAGAATAGATAATCTGAAAATAGTGTCATGACAATATACATTGACACTCCCTTGAGTAAGGGAGTAGAGGATAACTTAAGTTGTTTAGTCCTACAATAGTGTGTAGAAGGAATTGGAATAGAGTGAAATGGGGATAAAAACAGTCTTAACACAAAATATGTTTTGTTTTCCAATGATAGAGACCTAGAAACTTTTTGGAACTTTCCAGGTAACCAGGCAGTCAGAAAGTGGTATGTGTAAATGTGTACATGTGTATGTGTGTTTGCACTTGCATTGGTGTTCTTTGTTGGTACGCAGTGAGATGCCTGTTACCGATAATTTGAAAATTCCTTCTTACTCACCTTCCCAATTTGTATACCATTTCCAATCTTCTCTCCTGCATTTTCAAATTCTAACACAAGTGAATTATACAGGACTCTGGAAGGTCAATCAATGTTACTATGAAAAATATTCAAAAGAAAATGTACTGCCTCTGACTGCTTATCAATGTAATACACAATGTTCCACTCTAGTTCCTCCAGTGGAGGAGTCATGTGGGTCAGTCTACACATTGGCTGGGAAGTGTATTATTCCTGCCAAATCATCCAGTTGAGATGGGAACGTTAATTTATTTGAGCAGACGTGTGTCTATGCGGCTTTAACAAAACAGCCATATGCCACACTAGTAAGTAACATAACAAAGAAAGCACAATTAATGCCAGATCCTATCCTAGAACTTTTGACAAAGACCATGGAGAATGTTCTTCAACCTTATTTTTCAGTGGCATTTCATTTGTTCTGATGATCTTCTAGATCAGTCTATTCCAACATATATTGTTTTAATTTAGTATGAATTCTTTGATACTTTATGCTATCCATGCATTTTCTTTCTCCCTGAAATGGATTTTGATTAGAGGTTTTAGAGTGCCACCATAGTTCCTTGTATTTAGGTTCCTCTTCCTTTCCCAAGACCTTGTGGGGAAGGGTCTCTTATGGTGGCCAAAGTGGACGATAGAAGCCAGGTATTACTGAAATCCTCTGGCCAAATACCATCTTGAATAGATCTTAATGAGGTCACTATGGTCCCAAGGCTAACCCTCAGCTTTGTAAGTCTGCTTTTCCCAGGCTTAGTGACATTAGTTTGTAAATGAAATGTATTTTACTGTAAATGCAATTTATAAACATTCAGAAATACAGAAAAGTAAGAAGATGAAAAACCTTTAATTGGATCACCCCCAAATAACTACTGTTAACATTTTTAGTGCATTGATTACTGCTATAATTTTGTGTATGCTTGTTCAATGTAATAATACTATTTTAGGGTTAATATGATATTATAAGCATTTTTCCTCACTATTATGAATTCTTTTAAATAAAAATTTTAATGGCTACAATAATAGAGAATATTATAGCCAAAATATTTTTAAAGAGTTGGATTGTTTCCAATATCTTGCTATGACAATAAATGCAAATGTTACCAATATAGTACTTAGAAATATCTACTGTTACTAGTTGCATGTGTATCTTTCCAGAAATATCTATTTCTTTAGGAGCATATACTGACATATACATATTTAATACAAATGAGCTCATGATAACCATGTTCTATACTGTTATAAAAAAAGTATAAATGAGCAATATAATTTTCATAGGCAGCATATTTTGTGGTTAGGAGCACAAATTCTAAAGACAGGTTGTCTGAATTGAATTTTGGCTTTAATAGCTAATAGCTTTTGCAATGTTGAGCATATTAGTTAACCTTTTGGCACCTCAGTTTTCTCATCTGTAAAATGGGTATAATAATAGTACCTACTTGATAAAATTGTTATGAAGATTAAATGTCACATAGTAAGCGTAATAAAGGTACCTGTTAATTTTCTTTTTAATTTCATCCTTTTTAACAGTACTATAATATTACATATTATGGGCATACCACAATATATTTTATGCATTGACATTTACATTGTTTTCTGTTACAATCTATTTCATACAAAACTGCAATAAATATCCTTGTAAATATATCTTTTACACATGTGAATACATCTGTTATATGTATATATGTTATATGTAGTCAAAATTTCTAAGAATGAAATTGCTAAAAGACGTGTTTGAGTTTTAAAATTTGGTAGAGCTTGCTAAACTTTGCTCCTCTATGATTACACTAACTGCACTTCAATATAGCTAACTACCTATCTCCTTACTCTTTAGCCAACAATGGTTTTATCAAGCTTTTCATTCTTTATCAATTTACTATGTAAAAGAAATTACGTTGCTTTAATTTGCATTTCTCTAATTATGTGTATGATTGAACATCTACTCATAGATTTTAAAGTCATGTAGAATTCTTTTTAAAATTTTTTCTGGGAACTGCAGAGTCATGCCCTTTGATCATTTTTCAAAATAGACTTGTTCTCTTTGTATCTATAACTGTATGTTTTAAATAGAATAATTAGTGTTTTATCTAAGTTGCTGAAAAAATTTCTCAATTAATAATTTCCTTTTAACTTTTTCTATGATACTAATTTCTATGTATAATCTATTTTTATCTATATGGAGTCAGATGTAGCTATCATTTTTTTAAAATAATTAGAATATCATAATTAAGATAGACTTCCTCACAATAAGATTACTAAATTTTACTGAGTAACCTAAGATTACTAAATAAAAATATTACCCACTGTACCATCTTGTACTTCCACGTTTTTGTATGTATATTTTGTATATGTATCTATCTAGAATTCATTTTGGTAAAATGATTAATGTAGAGATTTAAATATATTTCCTTCGAAACTCTTCGTTATACTGTCTAGAATTGCCATCCTTATGAAATAAAAATATTTACATTGAGGACTTTTCTGGATTCACTATTCTTTTTTATTATCCTGTTCTTGATAAAGCTACTTTTAAGCTTGAAAAGCCTTCTACATCTGATAAAATTGTTTAAAATTACCACATTTATGATTTTCTTTTATATTACATGTAAAACTTCAATTCAGTAGAAATTTATTTTGAAAGATGTGAGATCTCCTAAGTCTTTAACAGCCCATATTTACAAGGAATTGTTAACAGTTTCTTATACATGATCAATTCTTAGTCTTTATTCTCAAATTTAACACTTTTTTTCTCCCTGTTATAAGGCATTTTATTATGGTCATTTGAATGGGAAGGGTCTTTGGGGCCTCAAGGGCACCCGTGTTCGTAGGGCTCTTCTGCTTCAATTTCTGGTTGAAGACATTTTGAGAAAGCTATTCTCTCTAAATTTGCTAAAAATTAAATACAAAATAATCTATTAATATGCGATATAAATATCAATATGTTGGGATATAAAACAATATTTTGTTTATCAATATACTTATAAATATAAATTATGTTTATATTTACTTATATTTTATTCATATTACCTTATTTTATTCATTTGAATACTATATTACTATATAGATCAAGCATTGGAGTCAGTCATCTACAAAGGGTGCATTTATTCCATAAAGCATGATTATTAAGCTCCAAAAATATTGTTCCAGAAATATCGCTGTTTGATCAAATCCCAGATTCTAGGGACACTGTTGCCTTGGGCGCCTTTATGCCTCTGTGAACATAAACTCCCACTCCCGTGAGTGATGCTGAAGTGATGGAGCATTGAGGACACAGACACGTTCTCACTCTTTGTCTCTGTGTTTTCGAGGCTTCATGCAATCCTACTGTCTTTGGGTAGATGATTATTTCATGAGTGAGTTAACTTTCAGTGCACGTGATTATATTTGAGTTCCTTTGGTTACTATCTACTTGAACTGGCCTTGCATAGAAGTGGACCCAACAACACCTGCCATGTAAAAGTCACCCATTCACTCACTGGCTCATTCATTCAAAAAGTATTTGTTAAACACCTACTATGTCAGAAATTGTGCTCAGTGTTGGGGATAAGATGGTGACTTAAACATACTCCCTGCCTTCAAGCAGCTCCCAGACTAGGGAAGAAAACAAGTAGGCAGGCAATAACAAGAAGTTAAGTGGCAAATCAGAAATAAGCACAAAATGAAGAGGCAGGGAAGGTGAGAGGCTTCAGCCAAGCCACCCCCCAAAGGAGAGAAGTTAGTGTTGAGACTAGAAGAACGAGTGGGATTTAGCGAGGCGATCTGTGTGTGTGGAGAGGTGGTGGGTGGTATGGTTGTTATAACAGTCTGCCAAGTACTAGCAATGGCAAATGATAAGGCTAAAAAACAATACATGTTTCTTTATTTGTCAACCTAATCATTCACTTATCAAGGATCCTCTCACAACCATTTGCAATTTATATTTCAGGATGTGTTGCATTTAACGTTGATTATTCTCTACTCATTATACATTTGTTTTTACCAAAATCACTCTCAGAAGAAAAAAGAGGACCTAAAGGAAGTGCTAGATGCTGAAAGGCATTTAATCCTTACAACGGCTCTGTTATGAGGACAACATTATTATCCTCACTTTATAGATGACTAAATAAAGCTCAGGAAGCCAAAGACATAACAGCTGGCAAATGGCCCAGCCAAGATTTGAATACAGGTCTGTCTGAGCCACATCAAAGCCCATATTTTTTCTCCCATACCACACTAATCTCTTTTTGTGATTTTAAATGGTGACCCAGTGCCCCACCTCAGATTCTAGAGACACTCTTATTGCAGTCTTCTTTATTTTGTTTGATAATAAATGAAGACAAAAAACTAAGTAGCAGTGTTCTTTTATGCTACAGCTTAACATTTGAATTTTTACAGAATGAAATGTTGAAGAAATGGAAAAAGTCTGCAAATATATGATAATTCTATAAACATCTTAAAAGACATTCTATGATGTGTCTTCTCTGGAATTTATCATTTTTTCCTTAAAAAAATGTTCACTAAAAGTGATTCAAGCATGAGCTAGACCTTCTGCAAGCTCATGTTTCTGCCTTCATCAATTAGATTTGGCTTTACCTGCTTTGGCAGAAACCTGACCTCAGTAACTTATTTCAATGGGAGGAGGTTTTATTTTTCTCTGGTAATAAGATATCTGGAGGTAGTCCAAGGTTGGCGCAGGTGCTCAGGAAGTCATTGAGAACCCAAGATCGTTCTAGCTTCCATGATTAGAAAATGGCTACTGCACTGTTGGGTGTTGAGGCTGAATTTTAGGCAGAAGTGGAGATAAAACCAAAAGGCTGATGCCTCTTAAGTCTATCCCCTCTTATCAAGGGAACACAGACTTTTCTGGAAGGCCCAGTTAATGGACTTCCATTTATGTTATGAGGCCATCAAAAGCCTGGGAAATCAAGCTTTCAACTGGGCAAAATACTATCCATATATATGTCAGTTTCTCTTGATTAAGAAGAAATGGAGAATAGATACTACACACTGCAAAATCATCACTAAGAAAATTATCTACACCCCCAGCAATATGACGATCCTAAAGCAAACGTCAAATCATGTAAACATCATAACCCTTATCCAGACAAGCATTACAAAATCAATTAGAAACTGAGAAGAAAAGACATTTATCTGTAAAAGGAATAGCAGTAGCAAACATGAGTGTAAATCACTATAACAGTATTAAAGTGTTTTATTTATTTGTTTTTAAAGACTGCATGAGAGACACAATAACTTGAGAAAAGAGCAGGGGTCCATGTTCTGTTGTTTCTTAGCTATACGATCTTAGAATATTCATGTAGTCTGTCCTCATAGGCAAATGCATTTTCATTGCTTATGAAATGATACCAGATCAATAAAAATGGGCAAGATCATTTCACAGAAAAGGAATTATGACAAGCCAAAAAAACCAATGAAAGAATACTCATCCTCATAAGTAATCAGGGTAATGAAAATTAAAACTTCAGTAAGACATCACTTTTCACCCAAAATACAGGCTAAAATTAAAGACTGACAATATCAAGTGTTGGCAAGGATGTAGAGCAAAAGCTGGCAAACTCCAGTTCCTGGGCCAAATCTGGCCTGCCACCTGTTTTTGTACAACTTGTGAGCCAAGTATGTTTTTTACATTTTTAAATGAAAAATTTTAAAAAGACTATTAGCTTTTCAAGGAGAACAGTTGTTCAATGTTGCCACTTGATGCTAAGGCCTAAAATATTTACTACTTGGCACTTCAAAGTAAAGGTTTGCTGACTCCCAATGTAAAGCATTGGAATTCTACTACACCACAGGTAGGAGTGAAAATGGTGCAACCACTTTAGAAAACAATTTAGTCTATCTAGTAAGATAAATAAGGGCAAACCCTATGATCTAGTAATACCCTAGAAAAACTCTTGTCAATTCTATTGGTACTGTTTGTAAATGGAAAAAAATGGAACAAATCCAAATGTCCACCAACAACAGAATGGAAGAATAAAGTGTATCACTGCATCGCACGGTAAATACTGCTACTGACACCAAAAAAATGAACCTCATAAAGAAAGCACTAAGCAAAGTACAAGTTTAGGAGTAGCTCTGTCCAGTAGAAAGATGACGTAAGCCACAAAAGTGAGATGCATATTTAACGTTAAAACTTGTAGCATCCTTATTAAAAAGAAACAGGTGAAATTAACTTTAGTAATATATTTATATTTCATTTAAGGTAATATACTCACCATTACATCAACACGGAGTCAACAGAAAAATATCAATGATACATCTAAAATTATTTTTTGTACTAAATCTTCAAAATCTGGTGTGAATTTTATATGTACAGGACATCTCAGTTTGGAGTAGCCACTTTTCAAGGGCTCAGTAGCCGTGGTGTCTAGCGGCCATCATATTGAACAACACACTTCGAGAAGATGCAAGCAGTATGATTCTATTTACACCCCATCTTTCAAAGTTGGAAAAACTAAATGCTGCATTATTAAGGGATACATGAGATTTGGTAAAACTACAAGGAAAAGTAAGAGAGTCCTAAGCCCAAGATCCAGATGGGTGACCTCTGGGGTAGAGGGATGGGCCACTCAGATCGAGGGCTGGATCCCTGGGATGCAGAGGTGTTGATAATGCTGTTTTGTAAGTTTGTTGGTGGGTGTGTGGATATGTGGATTTTTTAAATTAAATATAAGTTATAATTATTATTTTGAAGCTATTCAATCTTTCATAAAAATTTTAAAATAAATCCCTGTACCAGGTGCTTATCTCAGAGAGAAGTTGTAATACTACTGCTTGGGCGAATACTTTTTGAACAGTAAAACAGAGTGTAAATCGAGACAAATTAGCATCTATGATTGTTCCTCGTAATTTTATAATTGGAAGGTCCGTATGTGCAGAAGTTGCCACAAGGTGGGGACTTTAAATAGAGAGAACTGAGCAATACAAGAGAGTGTAAACTGTTAGTTGATACCCGTGGAACAGAAGAGGAGAAATGAGAAAAAAAATCAATAAGGAAGAAAGGAATTTGTGTAAGCGGCAGCAGAGACATGTGGAAGTCTTGAAGGGTGACCAGCTGTTGCATCTCTGAGATTTGTCAAAAAGGACTTGTCGGGGGGAGTCAATTGACAGGAAGCTGTCGCAGAGGACTGAGAGAGGGATCTGAAAGTGACATCCTCAGGGGTGGGCTGCAGAGCAGGAGACTATACTGGGAAAGAGCCCCGGGCAGATGCGGTGCTCGAAGCAGGTCCTAGTCGGCTGCACAGGCTGTCTACAAAGAGTTAGAATTGGCAGCAGGAGCGAGCGCTTGGCAGAATCAAGGCGGCTTCTTTTTCTGGCTCTGCCACTCTCCCATCTTACCGTCTTCAGTAATTGGCTTGAGGCAGAAGAGATGATCTCTCTGCAGTTTGTTTTTTCTCTCCTAAGATGGGGTGAAGAGAAATCAGACGTATGCATGGCCCCATGACAGGAGCAGAGAGCTGCGTAGCTACCAGGTGGGCCCTTCTGTGGCCTGTCTCCCATTATCTGTGACGGGAAGGTGGAAAAACTATAGGCAGGGACTAGGACCTGGCTAGGTCTTCCCAGAGAACCTGCTGGTGAAGCACTGTTCAAAAGGGGACAAAAACTGGTACCCCTTTGGAAGATCACATGTTCATACAGTTATTAACCCTGCAGAAACTGGGTTAAATTTTGTTCAGGCTGGGGATTGAAAGAACTTCAGTGACAACACCAAAAGAGAAGAAATAAAAATACTTCTCTGCTATTCACTGATAAACTTGTATGATACAGAGTTTTGAAAATCTGTGCAAAGATGCTTGCAGATAGGGGTTGGAGTTCTTCGGGCATATTCACTCACAGCATCTGCAAAGCAACTGACTTTCTGATGGATGACAGGTCTGCACACTGCAGTTTAGCACTAAGCCCTCTGCCAGCTCATGCCTGCCACGTCTTCTGTTCTCGATGTCCCTCACAGAGGCTAGGAAAGTGTTCAGATCAAGGCAGGCACCCAGCAAAAGACAGTTGGTAAGATCCCTACATTAGCAGAGCAAATGTGCACTGTCTCCTGGCATATTTGATAAGCAACACTGTATGCCACTTGGGAAGCCACTTTAGAGACACAATTTCACTCAACCTTCACAGCCTGCCTGAGAGAGAGAAATTATTTTCCCCATTTTATAAATGAGGATACTGAAGCTCAGAGAGGAGTGCCTCATCCCCAATAATCCATTATATTTCAGAGTTCAAGTTTGTCCCACTGCATTGTGCTGTTTGCTAAATCGATTGAACACGAACTAAGTGCAAGTGTTTTGCATACACCTGATTTTATCCTTACAACTACTCTGAATAAAATGTGCTTGCAATATTATTCTTAATTTATTAGCAAGACAATGAGCATGAGAGAGGTTATTTTAAAAAACCAGTTCCCTACAGAGGCAATGCACTTATTGAAGCTTTTCAATGTGGCAGGCTATGCTCTAAGCACTTCAGCATGCGTCTACACATGTACCCTTAGAACAATTTTTTGAAATTGGTGCAATTATTACTCCCACTTCTAAAATAAGGAAGGCGAGGCCCAAAGAGATTAAGTATTTTATTCAACATCATCCAGCTAGGGAAGAGTAGAACTGCAAATCAAGCTTGAAAGTCTGATTCTAATACCCCAAATCCAAACCATTACCCCATATCTAGTGAGTGTCAAATTCTTCCAAATGAAGACGTAACCCCTGATGTTTGAGTTGGAGAAAGAGACCCTAATTAATTACTCTTCCCCTCACCTCCTTCCACACATACACTCCTTTCTTAAACCCCTTTCTGTACAGTAAGCAGTGAAGGGGTATAGGAGAACTGACAGAGAAGAAAGGTAGACAGGGCTCATGAACTTGACTTCTCCATGTCCATTTCTCCCCAGATGATTGGTCTAAAACTATCATGGAGGTTCTAATTCTGACCAATGAAATGTAAGGAAAGGTCTCTTTGGGGTTGCTTCTGGAAAAAGATATTACACTCTCCAGAAAAAGTCACTCTTTTCCTCTGTAGGTGTTTGCATCTGGCTGTGATGCAGGGGACGATGGTGACATCTTTCCACCAGCCTGAGAGTGAAACAGCCCTGAGAATGGTAGAGTTGAGAGGCAGAAGAGATCTGGATCATGATGACGTTTTAAGCTGCTGGAATGAGCAACAGGAGGGCCTGCCCTGGTTTGGGCCTTCTCACATAGGAAACAATAATAATTGTCCTTATGGTCTAAGCTACCCTGATAAATGCGTCCTGCTATTTTCGGCCTAAAGCATCCAGACTGAAACAAAGGCCATTCTCTAGTAGATGATGGAGTCTGGAATGACAAAGTAGGCTAAAGAGAAGATCACCCTTAATGTATAGTTGGAGCACTCTGCATCAGACAGTAGGGGTCTCCCTCTCATGTAATGAGGGGCTAGGCCACCAGGTACAGAGGAAATACATTAATCGATGCAGAAGGTTCAACTAAAGGCTCCTTTCAACTCTAGCTTATCTTTCTTCTGTAAGAAATACAAAATAAATTTACAAGTGTTTATAATTTAGAGATGTCAGAAACAAGTATACATTTTTAAAAATTAATAAAATACATATGCCATAATTTTAAGACAGCCAGTTTTTTATATTTGCATTATTGACAAATAACTTAAATAAATAACCTATGAGGACCTGCTCTGATAAGTAACTGAAAGAGTCTGTTAAATCAATCTAAGAGAAGCAGGAATTCCCAGGTCAATTACATTTCTTTCCTTCCCTTTCCTCCAATCTAACCACCTCACCAAAATTCTTTTGTACATCAACGACAATTTCTAACCCTTCCTTTTTCTTGTTGACAAAGCAAAGCTAAACTCCAGACACCCTTCCTCCCCCAACCTAAGCACTTCAGCACCTCTCTGGCTTCTGCACACACACACACACACATACATACACACACCCCCACATATGCAGATTACTATCTGCATAGTAGAATAATACTAGATTGGATCCCATTCTAAAATAATAGCTGCAGATCTGAAAGGGCATATGAATCTGGTTTAATTTCATCACATATTTGATATTTGGATCATCCCTATAACTTCCCAGACCTAACTTGCATATCCCAGGCATGGGACTCCTACTTCTTCATCTGGAAGCCTGAAACATTTTAAAACTTCTACAACAATGAGAAAGTGCTTCTCAAGCAGGCAGAAATCTGTATTCTGTTTTTTTCGCTCTTCATTGGTCCTGAAGTTTTACCAGCAAGGCCACACAGAACAAGATCACTCTCTTTCATGTGACAGCCTTAGGAGTTGGGGAAGAAAACCTTTTTTCTGTCCCTTTGAATATTCACTTATTCCACCAGTTCCTTCAAACACACCTGAGAGAATTGGTTGAACAATCCCCTTTTTTCTATGATCATAGTCTAGTTTGTTTCAACATCTCTCTAAGAGTATAGTGTCCAAAGCTGAACAGTTTGTACTCAGCTCAGTTTCTAGATATTTGGGGAAAATTTTGTGTTAGAATTTGTATGATTGGGAGGCAAAGCCATGCTGAGTGGTTAGCTGTATACAGCTGAGGTCAACCAAAGGCAGGCCCTTGAGGGAAATCAGAGTGTGGAAGGATGCTGTGGTTGTCCCATTCAGACCTTGTTCCCAGACATGATCTCCTGCAGAGCTCTGTGAGTACTGGCTGCTAATGACTCATTGCTGCCCCTTTTTCCAGAGCACTGTCCTTGGCTCAATGGGGAGTTATATAGTACAAGAGGTTACATGTCACCTCAGTGATCACCCCTTATTAGATAGGTGACTTACATTGCAGCCCTATATCTCAAGTTTGGATGAATTCTCATGTTCCAGAACCCTCTGTGGGATCAGCTGAGATCATATCCTTCCTTTCCTCTTCCCCAGATTCACCCTACTTCCCATACTCTCTTTTTCCTGAGAGCATGTCCTCAATAAATCTAGAGTATCCTGATCACTGTATTGGGTTCTGATGCTAAGAAAGCCAACCTAAAACTGTGCTTCTTCTCTGTTTCTTCCCTGCCGTGGTACCACCTCTCAGACAGAGTGGTGTCTCTCCAGGTCTCCTGCTCTCAATAACTCCATTTTTCCCCCTGTCCCTTCAGCTCTAGAAACGATAATGGCATTTTACTGTTGCTATTCTCTGGGTCCTTCACCACTCCTTGTCTGTTTCTTTAACCCTGCCCACATCTCTGCAAGTAGTCTTTTTATTAGACTCTTCACTGGAACCATCTGTGTTGAACTGACTTCCAGCTGGGATCCTGACTGATACAGCTGGCCTGTGTACATGCACTTTAGGGAATTCTTTTGTGATATATCACAAAAAATGGTCACAATTATTCACCTTTAATTGCAAGGTTAAACTGTTTCCTTACCTCTTGAATCTAGGTTGGGCTTGTGGCATGCTCTAGCCAACAGAAGATTAGCAAATATGATGCAAGCAAAGATTTAAAAAACACTTGCACATTGTGGCTTACACTGTACTGTTCCTGGGGACTCCATGACCACTGCCACATGAACAAGTCTAGGCTAGCCTGCTGAGTGACAAAAGACACATAGCTTCGTCATCTCCATCACTGTCCTTTAGCTTGAAAACTTCTAGACATGTGAATAAGGGTCTCCTGGACCATCTAGCTGCTGGCCCACCCACCAGCTGGTGGCAGATGCACAAGCAAGTCCAACAGCAGTCAGCCAAGCTTGGTCTGAAGGAGAAGAACCACCCAGCTGAGCCTTAGACTCAGGAACTAAATAAATAGTTGTTTAAATCACTATCTGGGGCAGGGGGTGGGGAGGTTGTATGTAAGGCAACAAAAGCTAACTGATACATCTTTGATTAATACCAAATAAAGTTTAAAGCTGAGGACAATATACATGTCTTTATCATTATTTTTTTATCTAGCTAACATTCATCTGAAGTTTTAGCACCATACATTTTCTTATATAGAACCTCATCTGATTCTCTTAACTATGCTTGCGTGTGAACAACAGATGCACCCAGCTGTTGTCAGCTTTTCCAGGGTCTTCTCAGCTTTCAGAGTCACTTAGTCCAAGGTCACATTCTTCCCCATGTATTCCACATCTAGTGACTGAGCAAATCAGTATATAAGCCAGATCATTTTGCACCCACAAGGGATAACTCCAACAGGCAATACTCATTCCCGAGCTCCCACTGGGCTGGCCAAGGCCTTCTGTCATTTTAGGAAAATATTGACCATCAGGAGAAAGTGATCAACACAATGTTATTTCTATGTGTAGAAGAAAAACTGGAAGATTATACCCCAAAATGTTAATGTCCTGCATTTTAACTTTATCTTATATCATTTCTCCTCAACACACAACATTCCAGGCACTTTGACCTCCTTTCTCTTTCCCACCAAGCTTCTTTCTGTTTCCAAAACTACAATTGCTCTTCCTTGCACCAGGAAGAATCTACCCATCAATCTTTTTGTGGGTGCCTCATTCTGCCATTCAGATTTCACTCACAAGCCACCTTAGAAAGCCCAACCTGTCCATCTCATTTAAAGTGTCGCTACTTTGTAAAACATTACCTTATTTAATGTCTTCACAGCTTTTATCAAAATTAATCATTGATTTATTTCTTTATGTCCATATTTTCTTTCTCTC
The DNA here is from genome assembly GCA_963575035.1 of Avahi laniger. NCBI lineage: Eukaryota > Metazoa > Chordata > Mammalia > Primates > Indriidae > Avahi > Avahi laniger. Next base: position 18,277 of record CAUYSK010119342.1, read on the forward strand.
CCACCAAAACATAAACTCTATGGAAGCAACAAACTATGTCTAGTTAGTGTATTGCTGATGCCCAGTGCCTAGCAAAGTATGGGTGCAGAGTAGGCACCCAATGAACACTTTTGCAGGAAAACAGTTTTTTATGTAGTAGGATTTTAGTTAATTATGTTCTTTGGAGGATATTCTATATTCTTCAAATATTCTAGAATGAGCGACTGTTATTTTTATAATCTGAAACAGTAACATTTTAAATTATATTGAATGAGTGAGATCTTGTCCTAAAAAAAAAAATGTTTCTTGAATTTTACTTGAGGAGAAATTTGTACACTTGGAAGGAAAAGAAACCACTATGCACTGTGGCTTGTGCTGTGCCAAATTGGAATGATGGGGCACTAGCATCCATCTTCCAATTTCACGACTGCGTTTCAGCTCCCTGGGGTTGGGGAGGGTCAGGGAGGCAAGCAGTTTGGGGAAATCGAGAGTCAGTTGTTTAATGTATCTTGCTTATATATTTTTGGTAAAAAAAAAAAAAAAAAGAGTTTTCTAGAATTGGGAAAGCCACTGGCAGCTGAAGAGACTTGCTTGTCTCATTTTATAGAATTAATCAAGCAAACTTAGTGTTTATCCATTCCTAAAGGACAGCTTCAAGAATCAATTTAAACTTTAAACAGGATGAAGTGAGTTTTTAGTTGAGGCCCACGCAAGGGAGATGAGGTTAACATTTCTTGAGTGCCTACTATATTACACTTTTGCTAAGCATTTAGAATATACTCCCACATTTCACATATATGTTTCCTGACTTATTAAAGGTAATTTAACTGTAACAATACAGCTAGTAAACAGGACTGGGAAAACCAAACTTTCTTAGACTTCACAGTCAATGTTGTTTCCATTGCATTTTCCTTTTCTATGGAAGGAAGCTCAATCAATTGTCTGCGATTCTTACAGTTTTTATAAGCCACTTCAGAGTTTCATTCTCACTTTAAAACACTTATCTGAGGTTCCTACTAAAGACCTCAACATATGGACATATGGACACAGTTGAAGTGTTACACATTTGGTCATTACTATGTTCCCCAATTTCATCTCTTTTTAAAAAAAAAAATACTGTGATTAATTGTATTCATGCATCATAGCACAGCCTGCAAGCATTTTAACCATCACTGAGTATTTATAGATGCTTGTTAATTAAATTTGTCCTCAGATGAGATTCCATGTACTCATCATCCACACTTCCCCATGAGCTCTGTTTCCAGCTTTCTGATTGAAAAATAGAAGATAGAGGGCTCTTTGAAAAGGCAGTATCAAAGACATAAAGTTCTAGTTAGCAGGAAAAAAAAACAAAGAAACACAATGATGCCATCCTAGAAAATCTTGGTGGGGGATAAGGTGTTTATTAATGATGACAAAAACCTCTGATTTGACAGAAAATGCCTTTTGCCTCATAGATGTGTTTCTCTAGCTGAAACGTGTTGAGTGAAATTTGATCTAAATGTAATGGGACTTGGGATGAGCCCGCAATAGAGTGGGAATATGGGTTTGGGAAACAGGTTTCGTCTGAGATCTCAAAGACAACCCTGGGGCAGACAGTCAGGTCAGAACTTGGGAGTTCATGCAAGAAGGCACTGGAAAGTCGGGGATCTGCTGAACTCTAAGCAATACGGTCAGGAACCTGAAGGAGCAGGCAGGAATTGAAGACAAAAACCAGGAATCTGGCACAAGAAATGCCTGGTGAATTTTCTTTAAGAGTTTGCACTGATTTGGCCAGATATCTTTGGCCTGGTTACCTGGTAGAACAAGGTAGAACCCCATTACCTTTGGAAGGTACCTGGAGGGACATCTTTTGAACATCAGATCTGGCCTCACTTTGCTTTTAGGTTACAGACAAACGCTATGTGTAGTCTGGCCCCTTTCTACCTCTGCGGCCTCATTCTGAACCATACTCTCCCCTTCACTCTCTGCATTTCAGCCATAATGCTCCCAACATCTACTCTCTTCTGCTCTCAGATTTGCTTCCCTCCCCTCATCTACTTAACTTCCTCACTCATTCGATTTCAGCTCCAGTGTCATTATATTCAATATAGCAGACCAGATTGACCCAAGAAGTTTTTATTTCTGTTCAAAGCACATAAAAATATGCTGGATAAAATATAACAATTATTTTTAAAATACATGCCTAAGTTTGTGCTTCCCTCTCCAGCTGTAATAAACAAGGAAGAAACTCAAAGCCAAAGCAGTGAGTAGGAGCTAAAGCTTAACAGCTCCAGGGGGATTAGAAATCTACATTTATCTAAAGGGCCATGGGTACTTTCCCCTTCCTTCCCTCTTCTTCTTTCCTATCCCTTCCCTTTCAGGATATTTCCTTCCTGTAACTATCAGCTGGGGGCCCAGAAGTTTAGGTGAACATGGCTGGTAAAGAAAAGAGAGCCATGGTGGCCCAGAGAGGGGAGTTCGAGCTTCAGCAGGATGAGAAGAATGTTTCATTATGGTTGTCAAAGCCTGAGAGGGTAAAGAGGGTGTCACACAGAGGCATCCCTTGGAGGCAGGCTGGTGTAAGGTGTTATAGTCCAAGAAGGCCTGAAGAGACACATGCATGGGAAGTCTTTAGCACAGGGAGTTGAAATCCAAGTGTGGCTAAGAGGACTTCCATGCATGCAGGGATATGGCCTGGTAAGTGATGTCAAAGCCCAAGCAGGATGAGGTGGGTAGTTCTTTGGAGAGTCAGCTTTGCATGGTGGATCACAGCCTAAGTGGGGTGAGCCCCTACACAGAGGGATGGCCTAGTGCTGAGTATCAGAGCCTAAATGGGGGTGAGTAGGGCAGCCATGTGGGAAGGATACCTGTATAGAGTATCAGAGACCAAGCAGATCAGGAGAGCTTTTTTCAAGAAATGGGGAGAGGAACAAACAAGGAAGGTACTGGAGTCTGTGCATAGTAAAAAGGGATTCCACACATTGGGGCAGTCTGGCACGGGTATCAGGGCCTGAGGAGGGTAAAGAGAGGATGCAAGTGAGAGGCAGGTGACAGTGACCCAGCACAGGGTATGAAGGCACATGTTGGGTAAGGAGGGTCTCTGCAAGGGGCAGGTGGTGGGATGACAATGGAACACTGGGAGCATACAAGCGAATTGATTAATAAGGAAATATGTTAATGATAATGGAATCCAGATAACTCACTGTTGGAGAAGAGAGTTCCAAGCACAGACAGGAAAAAATAGAATGAGCTATTTGTTGTTGGCATGTAACTGAATTTGTCAGTTTGAATTCATAGTTTTCAATAATACAGACAGAAAATAATAGGAATACAAAATACATTGAAATTTGTCATTTTAAGACATTTGGGCAAATAAAAATAAATAAGGAAAGACAAAAATTCAATGAATAAATAAAAGGTTACAGTATTAGCATCCTAGATGGAATGAATGTTGAGGGGCAGAGCTGGTACTAATCTCACTGTCTAAATGCTAGGGGCCAAGAAGGTCCGTTAAGTTCATTAAATAGCACTTAGATACATCTCAACGGTCCTAGGCCTGTAGCTCCAAACCCGCATAAGCCATGTAAAGAAAGAGAATTACCTGTGAGAGAACTGATTGTGAGCCTGTGGTGTGCCTTGACCTCTGATCAAAGTTTAGACAACATTTGCACAAGAGGAACCTCAAATAGAAAAACGCTCATAAAACGGTAGTCACTCTAATCCCTTACACAGGAGGCTCTGAGCAATTTCCTTAGAACACAATCACCACTTTATCTATCCGTCTACATTACCTGTGGTTATCAAATCCTTCCTACCTCAAAAAGTCTGCACCCCCTCACTTCCTGTCTATGGCCTTATTTATTCAGACACTATTAGAACCGAGTTCTCGAGTAATTATTACAAGGCTTCGGTTGTCATGAGTCTAAACATCCAGGAATTTAGATCCAATTAGAATTTCTGAAGGGGAAAAAATGGATTTGGAATTAGGAATGTGGATTCAAAGATGTCAGTGGAAATGCCAGTCGACTTCTGCTGATGGATGGGAAGCTGGGAGCACAGGGGCCAAGGCTAGAGCTAAACAAATGATGTTGATGATGATGATGGTAATGTTGATGATGCTGACGATGATGAGGACAACGATGTGCTTGTCAATGTGCTAAGTGCTTCGGGTGTACGATCTCATTTAATCCTGACATTAATGCTAGAAAGGAAGCACATCCCATTTTATAGATGAGGAAATGGAAGGACTGAGCAATTAGTAACATTCTCAAGTTTCACAGTCAATAAGTGGTAGAACCTGACTCTACATTTTTATGCACACTTTTAATTACATCCTCTTAACCATTTTGTGCCATAATATTTTAAGGAACAAACAGAGAAGAAATTATCTAAGGGTCAAAGGCCAGACTTGGAGAAGAATGAAAGAAAGAGAAACTATTGGAATAGACAAAGATGATAGGAGGCGACGTAGGTAAAACATTAGTGCTGGAAACTTGAAGAAGGAATGTAAAGCAGGAAAGGGCCAATCAAAAGTGAAAGTCAATGCCCGGACTGAGGTCTTAGAGAAAGCTTATACATTGGATAATTGGAATGTCAGAGATGATCTCAGAGATTATAAATAATTTCAGCATATAATTTGGTGTATTTAAAATCATGTATCTACCATCTATTCTCTCTTTCTCTGCTCTTTAAAAATAATATTCAAGTCAATATTTCAAATGGGCTTTGACTAAAATCCACACATATTGCTGTTGAATTTGCTGAACAAAAGCATCATTAATACAAAGGTGAGAATGTGAGATTGAGACGTTGCTATCCAAGTCTCATTTCCAGAAAAATCTTCAGAATAAAGCTCTTGAAAGAAGCTCTTGATAGTTCTTCAGACCGGTATGGTAAAGCCACTGGATCATATTGAAGGAAATTATTGATTCTCTCTCTCTCTCTCTCGCGCTCTCTTACACATACACACACACAGACCGAAACACACATGAGTGAAATAGTCTTCCAGGTTCTGAAATATACTCAAAAAACATCGTGATTCTTTCCCTGTAGTTTGTCTCTAATTCTAATTAAAGTAATAATATTAATAATTCTTCAAACTTTATAGAATTAATCACTTCTTTACTCTCTTTGATACAGTATGATTTCATATAAAGTAGTGATTCATGAAGTTAGAAACTGGATTTTTTTAAGTTTTATTTTATTTTTAATTAACATAATTATACATATTTATAGGGTACAGTGTGATGTTTCAATGCATGTATACATTATGTAGTGATCAAGTCAGGGTATTTAGCATATCCATCACCTCAAGCACTTGTCATTTCTTTGTGGTAAGAACATTTAAAATCCTCTTTTCTAGTTATTTTGAACTTTACAATTCAATATTGTCAACTATGGTCACCCTACTGTAAAATAGAACACCAGAACTTATTCCTCATATCTGACTATAATTTTTGTACCCATTGACCGATCTCTTCCTGAAACCAGATATTTTTAAAAGAGTTCTGCTCCTTTCTTTCACTTATACCAGGAATGAAGTTGAGTCTATCTGACTTGGTTACTTCAACCAAGTTCAAGTTACAAGGAGTTCACTACCACTAGAGATCTCTAAATATTGTCAGGACCCTCATGAAGGGTCAATCAATAGGATTCCTTGGGAGTGACTCTTGAATTTAAGCAACGTTAGGCTTGGTCATGTCTGCCTCTGCCATTATGTTAGCTTTCATTACACACGCTACAAGGAAGAGAGGAAAACAGGAAAATGAGGTTCACAGGTAGGTCAATCCTGGATAATTTGACGAATTAATTACCTTCTGGAAGAGGCCATATTGTGTAAAAAACGTAACCTGGAGGTGAAGCTCAAATTGTGGGAGTCAAGGTTTTCCTGACCTGTGATTCCACATGTCTTCTACTGAGTCTACTCACCTGCAGTTATCACCTGGTATTGAATTTGATTAATTTTCTGTCTTCTCCACTAGACTGTGAATTCTGTGATGGGACAAGGGCTATGTCTGTTTTGCTCAGCATTGGTTCTCTAGCCCCAAATAGCACACCTAGCTCTTCTTTAGAACCCAGGCTTTCATAAAACACAGTTCAA
>CAUYSK010119343.1:0-17344 GCA_963575035.1 Avahi laniger
AAGCATGAGCCACCATGCCCGGCTAATTTTTTCTATATATATTTTTAGCTGTCCAGTTAATTTCTTTGTATTTTTGGTAGAGACGGGGTCTCGCTCTTGCTCAGGCTGGTCTCGAACTCCTGAGCTCAGAACGATCCGCCCGCCTCGGACTCCCAGAGTGCTAGGATTAAAAGTGTGAGTGGAAATTTTTTTAATTTATATTTTTCAAAGTTCAGGGAAAGAAAATGTGAACCACGGATTTTATATCCAACTAACCTGATCTTTAGCCTGTCGAGGCTGTAGAAAAACAGTTATAAACACGTAACAATTCAGGAAATTCTACACCCATGACCCCTCTTGAAAAATCTACTAGTGGACAAGCTTCATCTAACCTTGAAGTGAACGGTATCACTTCAGTAAAAGGACTGGATAACTGTTCGAACAAGTAGAAATAATGTAACTAAAAATATGAGAGGAAAAGAGAAAGAGGAAAGTAAAATAAGCTCACTGATTTTTGGATAGCCAATAATAGGAGGGAATTCAAAGGTATAACTGAAAGGTTATATAAGAAAACAAGAAAGGAATGAAGAGCATTTCAAAAAGGTGTAAGCCCAAAGATAATAACGAGAATAAAATCGAACCTTCCTAAGTATGTAAATTTCTTAAAAAGCAAAGAAAAGATCACACAGGGGAAAAAATGCAGTAAATAAACATAATATACACAATAATTACAAAATAATGAGAGATAATTCTACCAATTATATCAATATGAATGGGTTTAACTCACCTATTTAACAAGGACAAGAGTTTTAATTTGGCTCACAAAGCAAGACCCATCTATGCTATATATAAGAGATACACCAAAAACAAAGTGATTCATAGAAGCTAAAATTAAAAGGATGGGCAAAGATATATCAGGCAACTGGAAACAAAAAGAGAACAGGGATAGTACTTCTGAAATTGAAAATAATATAAAGAAGGACACTTTTAATGCTAAAAGCCAAATTTATAATGAATAAATAACAGTCATAAATATCTGCATCAAATAACAAAGCAATCACATGTATAAAATAAAAAACTGCAAGAGGCGCCAGGAGACAGATAGAAATACATTAATAATACATTTTAACACACTAAACTCACTACAAGACAGATGAAGTGAACTTAAATAAAGATATAAATGATCTAAATAAGAAGTAATAGGGTACATTTATAGATATCAAACTTTACACATGGACGATAGAGAACACACCTCAAGCACACATGTAACATTTACAGAAACTGAAACAGTATGCTCTCGAAAAGTCAGTTCCATAAAGTAGAAATACTATAGACAGTACTCTCTCATCACATTGTAGCACAAGTCAAAACTATTAACAAAATCAAAATACAAAAGGGCCTTTCCATCCTGACATTTAAAAACCATCTATTTTTTTTTTTTTTTGAGACAGAGTCTCGCTTTGTTGCCCTGGCTAGAGTGAGTGCCGTGGCGTCAGCCTAGCTCACAGCAACCTCAAACTCCTGGGCTCAAGCAATCCCTCTGCCTCAGCCTCCCGAGTAGCTGGGACTACAGCCACCATGCCCGGCTAATTTTTTCTATATATTTTTAGTTGTCCAGATCATTTCTTTCTATTTTTTGGTAGAGACGGGGTCTCGCTCTTGCTCACGCTGGTCTCGAACTCCTGCCTCGGCCTCCCATATTGCTAGGATTACAGGCATGAGCCACCACGCCTGGCCCCATCTATTAATTCTTAAATGAAAGGAGAAAAAGAAAGGGAAACAAATTGCAGAATTTCTTAAAAATAGTGATAATAAAAACACTCCACAGTGTTTTCTGTGAACAGAGAAAAATGCATAGCTCTACTCGATAAATATGAAAGATCAAAAATAAATAGATCAAACTGTCAGCTTAAAAAGCCAGAAAGAGGCCAGGTGTGGTGGCACATGCCTGTAATCCCAGCTACTTGGGAGGCTGGGGTAGGAGGATCATTTGAGCTCAGGAATTTGAGGTTGCTGTGAGTTATGATGATGCCACCGTAGCCTGACAACAGAGCGAGAACTTGTCTCTCTCTCTCTCTCTCTCTCACACACACAAACACACACACACACACACACACACAAGCTAGAAAGAGAACAGCAAAATAAACCAGAAGATAAGAAAACTTTTAAAAAGATAAAAGCAAGAAATTAATAAGGCACAGAATAGAAAAATAATAGGCCTAATTAATTAGTCAAATTTCTAGGTATTTGTTTTTGCAAAATTGGCAAACCACTAGCTAATTTACTTAAGAAAAACAGGAAAGAAATCACAAATATATAAAATAAGGTGTTAGGGAGAAAAAATTATAAGAGAATACATTGCAGCACGCCAGAAAAATATAACAGGCTGGGCGCAGTGGCTCACACCTGTAATCCTAGCACTCTGGGAGGCCAAGGCAGGAAAATTGTTTGAGGTCAGTAGTTCAAGACCAGCCTGAGTAAGAGCAAGATCCCGTTTCTACAAAAAATAGAAAAATTAGCTGGGCGTGGTGGTGCACGCCAGTAGTCCCAGCTACTCAAGAGGCTGAGGCAGGAGGATCACTTAAGCCCAGGAGTTTGAGGTTGCAGTGAGCTACGATCACACCACTGCATTCTTGCTGGGGTGACAGAGCAAGACCCTCTGTCTCAGAAAAAAGGAAAAATACAATAGTAGACTTGAACATATGCGAAGACATTTCTTATCCTTGGATAGAATGATTCATCATCAAAAATATGTTGTTTCTCCCTGTTAATTTATAAATATATCATAATCTCAATAAAAATACCACCAAGTTTTTTTACGGAGCTGGACAAGTTGATACTAAAGTTCGTACGGAAAAACAAACATGCAAGAATTGCCAGGAAAATACCAGAAAAAAAAAATTAAGAGAGAAGACTATCCCTACCAGATATGTACTCTAAATCCTCTATAATTAAAACTGTGGTGCTGCGCACCAAGAGACAACAGACCAGGAAAACAGAATAGAATGTCCAGAACCACACTCGAATACACATAGAAACCTAGAATGGGACCAAGGTGACATCTCAAATCACTGGGGCAAAGATAAAATTTTTAATAAATGGTGTAGGGAAGCTGGTTAGCCATTTGGAAAAAGATAAATTAGACCTATACCTCATATCAAACGTAAGAATAAACTTCATATGAGTCAAGGATTTAAGTTTAGAAAAATGAAACCAGGTACTAGAAGAAAATATGAATGAATTCCTTGATGACCTGTGTATAAGGAAAAATTTTCCTAACTCTGATTCAAAAATCAAGATTCAATAAAAGACTGATAAATTCACCTACATAAAATTTTTTTAATTGCATGGCAAAAAAATTATACGTAAGGTTAAAAAAACTGACAAACTGTAAGAGAATATTTGTGATGTATATCACAAATAAAGTCCTAATATCAATAATAGATGAAGAACTCTTAAAAATTGATGGGAAATGGCCAGGGTGGCTCATGCCTGTAATCCTAGCACTCTGGGAAGCCGAGGCAGGTGGATCACTCAAGGTCAGGAGTTTGAGGTCAGCCTGAGCAAGAGCGAGACCCCATCTCTACTAAAAATAGAAAGAAATGATCTGGACAACTAAAAAAATATATATATATATAAAAATTAGCCGGGCATGGTGGCGCATGCCTGTAGTCCCAGCTACTCGGGAGGCTGAGGCAGAAGGATTGCTTGAGCTCAGGAGTCTGAGGTTGCTGTGAGCTAGGCTGATGCCACGGCACTCTAGCCCGGGCAACAGAGCAAGACTCTGTCTCAAAAAAAAAAAAAAATCGATGGGAAAGGGAAAAAAATGTGCAAAAAAATGAGACAATTCATAAAATGTTACATAAAAATGGTTCTTAATCACATGAAAAGATGTTCAACCTCATTTTCAATTAGAAAAATACCAATTAAAATTATGTTCAGGCCGGGCATGGTGGCTCACGCCTGTAATCCTAGCATTCTGAGAGGCTGAGGCTGGAGGATCGCTTGAGGTCAGGAGTTTGAGACCAGCCTGAGCAAGAGTGAGACCCTGTCTCTACTAAAAATAGAAAAAACTTAGCTGGACAACTAAAAATATATAGAAAAAATTAGCCAGGCATGGTGGCGCGTGCCTGTAGTCCCAGCTACTCGGGAGGCTGAGGCAGGAGGATCACTTGAGCCCAGGAGTCTGAGGTTGCTGTGAGCTAGGCTGACGCCATGGCACTCTAGCCCGGGCAACAGAGTGAGATTCTGTTTCAAAAAAAAAAAAAAAAAAAAATACTCAAGTATTTCTCTGTAAAAAGGAACCCTATGTGCAATTTGCTCTCAATCAGTGTGCATACGTATATAAATACACACACACACAAAAGAGGGGGATAATCTAGACAACAGTATATAGGAATTCTTTGTATTATTTTTGCAACTTTTTTGTGAGTCTGAATTACATTAAATTTTTAAAAATGTTTTTCAAATAAGTCAGACCATTTATTCACCTGCCCCGAACCCCCCAATAACTTCCCATCTCACTTGATAAAAGCCAAAGTCCTTCAAGGCCCTACGGGAAGTGCCTGTCCTCTGCCGCCTCCATGTCATCCACTGCTGCTCTCCCTGTGTTTACTAAGCTCTAGCCCCCTGGGCTCCCTGGGCTCCTCAGAGGAGCGTGCTCCTGCCTCAGGGCCTTGGCACCTGCTGTCTCCGCAGCCTGCAGCGTGCTCCCCTAGACACTCCTTCCTTCACACTCCCAGTCTCTGCTCAGACACCATCTTCTCAGAGAGGCCTTCTCCAGCCTCCTCCGGCCAGCCCAGTTCGATCACCTCACTCGCCCTCCTCGCTCTCTCCCTTCCTCTGCTTCGTTTTCCTTCTTAGCACTTACCAGGGACTGATGGTCTAGATCTGTTTGATCTTCCCTCCTTCTAGGAAGGAAGCTCTCTGAGGACACAGGCATTGTCTGTTTGGGCCCCTGTTGTACATACCCTAGAATGCTGCCTGGAACACGGTAGGTAGGCACTCAGCAAACACCGAATGACTGACTGGCTGAATGAATGAATGGCACTTCCTCATCCACAGCCTCCTGTTGCTACCTGAGCTCACACATGAACACGTCACTGATGACTGGCACCAGGCCAAACATGTGACATACATGATCTCATTTAGCTCTCACATAACCTTATAGGATAGAGGATTTTTCTCCATTTTACAGAGGGGAACATTGAGCCACCAAGAGGTTGGGCAACTTGCCCAAAGTCATATGGCCTGTAAGCAAGCAGAGCAGGACCGGAACCCAGGTTTGCACTTGTAACACGTCTCGGTCCCGGCCGTTGCCTCGGCCTGCCCGGCGCAGACTCACCAGCACAGAACATGTTGTCGGTGATGCGGATCCGGGTGGAGGCCTTGCACACTGGCCGCTCCACGATGGGCAGGTTCACCACCTGCAGGACCGCAGGCTGCACCTCATCAATGCTGCTTGTCCACTTCTCCTTCAGGTTGCCCCAGCCTGTCACCCGCCCTTTGTATCCAGCCTGGAACAATCTTCGGGGAAGGGAGAAGGACCTGCTGAGAACCAGCCCCTACAGGAGCCCCCAGCCCCAACGCCATTCCTTAGAGACCAAAATCTAAAACACCAATGCTGGAAAGAACTTTGGGGTTCACTCCAAGAAACTGAGGCTCAGAGAAGGGGAGGGGACTTCTGCAAGGCTGCCCTGTGTCAGAGCCAGGTCCCGATCTCAGCCTCTGCCTACCAGCCGGTGGCCCTCTGGCGCCTCACCTGGCTACTGTCTCCTTGTCGGGCAGGCACACGGGGTGAATGTGGTCGCTGAAGGTGATGGGCTTCTTGAGCTTCAGCAGGGCGATGTCCCTGTCCAGGTTCTCCCGCCAGTTGTACCTGGGGTGGATGTAGACCTTTTCCAGCATGGAGATCTTTTCAATGTTTCGCTCGTACCTGTGCAGAGCCCAGCAGAGAAGTGGGGAAGCTGTTGGTCCACCCACAGAAGGGCAGCCAGTTCCCTGAGGAACGAAACTGCCTGCTCTCGGGGTCTGGGAGTCAAGGTGACTAGTGGGCCACCAGTGAGAGAACAGGGCTGGCTCCTCCCTTGGCAGCCTCCGGGCAGCTTCTTCCTGGCCCTACAGCCACACAGGGCTCTGGAGTCACACAGCCCAGGCAGGGGAGCTGGGGGCAGACCAGGATTTATTCTCTGTCCCTAGCTCCAAGCCTCGGTCAGGACATGGCCAAGAGGACTCTCCAGCAAGGACTGCCAGGATGTCACGTTGTGAGGGATGTACAGACATATCCCACATGCCCCAGGGCCACGAGAGCCCCTCATGGTCACGCTGGAGGACTGAGACCCCCGCCAGACACCTGGGGGCCACCAGTTCTGTACCTGGTACGGGAGTGCTTGCCAATGCGCACCAGAAGGTCATTCTCAGTGAAGTTCTTATCCCAGGGTGGGTACAGGAGGCAGTGGGCAGCAGTGAGGACCCAACGGTCGCTGATGAGGCTGGCCCCGCACAACAGCTCCTGGGGACTCTTCCGGAAAAGCATCACCTGCCTGGGAGGGGAAGCAGAATGTTCAGGAGCTGGAGGCTGCCTTTCCACCTGCCCTAGGAGTAAAAAGCCCGGGACGCACCAGGGCGCGATGCCGATCTCCGCGTCCAAGCCCTCCACGATGCGCCCCTCAATGTAGGACTCCAGAAGTTCCTGTTCTGTTTTGTCCTTCATCAACTTCTTCTCGAACAGAGGCCGCAGCCCACAGTCTGCAGAGCAAGCCAGACCATGAGGGGCCGATCCCGATCCCAGCCATCAGCCCTGAGGTCCCAGGCACGTGGATGCCACCACCTCACCTGCCTCCCCGGTGCCAAACGTCTTCGCATCAAAGAAGGTCTGGTACTCCTTGGTGGTGGTGCGCCCTTCAATGGCCGTGTCCTCGCCCAGCCCGACTCCTGCCTCATCGTCGTCCATGGCCTCCTCTGGAGGGACCCAAGCACTGGGTGGGGCTGGGCTGGGCTGGGCCATTCCTCACCCACCCCCTAGGATCCCCTAATTCCCTTGCCGGCCTCGAGGCCATTTGGTGCAGGGTTAAGAGTACACATGCACCTGGGTTACCAAGTAACTTAACCTTCCAGGGCCTCAGTTTATTTATCTATAAAATGGGCATAGTTCCTACACCACCCAGTTACTGTAAGGCTGTAAAGAATGCACTCAGCTGGTAAACCTGAGATAAGACTGCTCTTTATTTCTCCCCAGGCTTTGTCCTCTGCGTCTCAGGCTCCCTGCCCTGCCTGCTCACCACAATAGTTGAGGTCACAGTACTCAAAGTCGCCAGGCTTCCCCGCCACATAGCACCACGCGCCCTCCTCATCTCCGTCTGGGTTTCGGCAGAAGTTCTCCACCAGCTGCACCTCTGGGCTGAAGTCCTGGTCCTTGCTCAGGGCCTTGGCCTCTGCGCTGGACCAGGCCACGCAGGGGGACCCATGTGTGGTCACCGCCAGGCGCCCCTGGTACTGCCGGCCCCGATCGGGGATGCACTCCTCCCATGGAGGTGACAGATTCGGCCTGGAGCCTCCCGAGCGTGGCGTCATCTCTACAGTGAAGCGCCCTTGGCCTGGGGGTGAGAAAGCAGGGAGCAGAGTGGGTGGAACCATACACTGAGCAGAGGGGTGAGGACCGGAATCCCTGTCTTGCTGCTTTCTGCCTGTGTGACCTTGAGTCACTTAACCTCTCTGGGCTTCAGTTTGCCTGCCTTTAAATGGGGTTACTAATGCCATTCTTTCAGGCTTGTTGACAGGATTAAACAAAACATATAGCACAAGTGTCTGGCACAGAATAAGCCAGAGACAGTAACCAGGTTTGGCCTCCTGGGCTATCTGTAATAAATTGGTAGTGACTGTGTAGAGTTTTTGAAGGATTCTGTGTTTCTATAGGGGCACAGCAGGAAAGATTGCTGGGATCCACTAAGGATGGATTTCTGCAATTTCTGCAAGCCTGAAACATGTTCACCATCTGTGTGTGTGTATGGAGGGGGTGGGGACAGGGGATGGGGGGTGAAAGTAGCTGGTTTTGTTAGGACGGTTGGTAACTTGCTGTAAGATCAGCCCCAGGTTTGAGTGATGGATCCAGAGGGATGCTTAGAGAACGAAGAACACCAACCCATGTTTGGTGGATGGAATTACTGGTACAAATTCTATACCCCTACCTGTATCCACATCCTTTGCCCTGTGATTTTACAGGCTGAGGTGTATTTCACCTCTTGACTTTGGCCTTGAACATGCACTTGCTCTGGCCAGTGGAACGTGTGCAGGACTGACTGTGCCAGTTCTGAGCTCAGGCCTTAAGACAAATGGTGTATTTCTGCTCATTTTTTTGTGCTTCTGTCATCACCACGAGAAGAGCTTCCCCAGGCAATTGCTGCCTTTCAGCCCCAGCCCCATCCCCAGGGCAGATCTGGGCCTAACATGCAGCAGGGGTCCAAGCTCAGCCAGAGCCATCGTGGGAAGCAGAACCGCCCAGGCAAGCCCAGCCTACATCACTTGGCCCCACAGACGCGTCAGCGAGCGCAGCTGAGATCAACAGAGCCGCCGCCACCAACCCTAGTCGCAGAAGAAGGAAACGCTTATTGTGGCATGCTTCGGAGATGTGCTGATTGTTCTGCGGCATTATCGTGGCCACAGCTACCTAACACACCATGGGAACAGTGACAAAATCACGCAGGGCTGAGCTGCACGCGGCTTGCTCTGTGACGCGCAGAATAGGGCGTGGGGACGGAAATGGCTAGGGCAGGCTTCCTGCAGGCAAGAGTACCTCGAGCAGGAAGGAAGCATGTTTGGAATGAGCGACAGCCTGGATCATAAAGAAGTCAGGACCAGGGAGAGGGAGGAGGAGGCCAATCCCCCAGTCTCCCAACTTCACTGACCAGCAAGCGCAAATGTGTTCTGAATGACTGCCAGGCCCCATGAAGGCCCTGGGCCTTGGCCGCGGACCGCGTCATAGCCCCAGCTCACCACAGACCGGGATGCTGCATTCCTCCCTCCGCACCGTGGGGTCTCTGGTGTAGCACCAGGGTCCTTGGGTGCTGCCATCTGGGTTGCGGCAGAAATTCTCCTGCAGGTCGGCCCCGGGATGGGTGGTGGAATTGATTCTGGAACAGGAAAGTGCCCAGCAGAACACCGTGCCTCCCAGTGTGTCCTCGCTCCCCGTTCCCAGCTCCTGGGCACAGGCCCGCCCATTACTCACTCAGGATCATGTGGGTAGCGACTCCGCCACAGCTGGCACTCGATGCCAGACCGGGTGAAGTTGATGTGTCCTCGGTAGTTCATACCCAGACCCTCAGCACAGTCACCTGCAGAGACCCTGCCAGGTCAGCATCAGGTCCTGAGGATTTGTCCCCCTCTCCCCAAGCGGATTTGTCCCCCTCTTCCCTAGCACTGTCTGTCCACCCTTTCCAAGCTCTCTCTGGTCTACTACCCTAATCTGTTCTTACTCAGCACCTCCCCTGCATCCAACAGTTCTCCAATCCATTTAACAGTAGTCACCAAATATTCAGAGTACCCACCATGTGACAACCATGTGACAGGTACTGTGCCCGGTACTAAGGACATTATCTATGAAAAGGACAGTCACAGCCAAGGGAAGTCCCTGCCCTCATGGAGCTTCTGTTCAGTGGCTCCTCATGGGCAGCAGGATGAAAAGGTGAACAAGGTCCTTTTAATCCAGCCCTGGTCTGCCCGTCCCTGTTAGCTTAGCTCCTCAGGCCTCAGGGCCTTTGCACATGCTGTTTCTTCTGCCTGGAATGCACTCCTGTTTGTTCGTTCACTGCATCCCACAAGGCCAGGTAGAACTCAACTTCTGGGGAGACATCTCTGATTCTGCCAGAAAACCAGATGCTCTTTCTCTTGTGTCCTCTTGGTGCCTTGAACAGAACTTTTCTAGCAATCACTTTAATGTTTTGTATTTTTGTTTTCCAATGAGACTGTGAGCTCCTTGAAGGCAGGGACTGTATTTGATTCTCTTAAAATCCCCAGGACCTGACACAGTGCCTGGTATATAGCAAGGGCTTAGTGAAATGCTTGTTATTTAATGAGTGAAAGTATGGCCAGTGATTAAAGGGCTCCATGCGGTGGAGCCTGTTGTCACACTAAGGGCTTATTCAGAATACAGTGAAGGAGGAAGGAGGCTCCCCAAGGCTCAGCGAAGGTGGTGGCATCTGAACCGGTCCCAGGAGGAGAGGGAAGCATTCAGTAGGTGGTGATGGTTGCTCCAGAGGAAGGTGATGATGTGAACAAAGGCCAGGAAGTAGAAACACTTTGGCACGTTTAGAGTAGTCCTTGTTGCCAGAGCAGTTGGGGGTTTGGGTTCATGTTTGATGCCGTGGGAAATGAGACTAGAAGGGAAACTGAAAGCCAAAACCTGCCAAATTCGCCAGGTTAAGAAGCCTGTGCTTTACTCTGTGGTAATGGGGAGCCACTGAAGGTTTTAGAGAAGGAACATGACATCATCCGAGCTCTGATAAGGGTGGGCAGAGCCTCAGGTCAAGCAAATGAGAATGAGACCTTAAAACATTAATTCATTATCCATTCATTCAGTTGTTCCTCCAACATTAATCTTCTTACTGACTGCCAGATACAGAGCCAGGCGCAGACACATCCTTGACCTCAGGAACAGAAGGCAGTGTCCCTCGCCGCTGGACCACACTCCTGACCCGCCCCTGCTCTCCCCTTCTCCCAGGCTTCCCCCCACCCCACACCCCGGGTCACGTGCTCACCTTCTAGACACGCAACGAGCTTTTCTCGAGGCTTCCTCACTGACTCACAAGCTGGAAGAGACCCAGAAACACCTTTTGGATTGGGGTGGGGGCAGGATGGGCTGGAGCCAAGGGTGAGTGGGGTGACATTAAGAAACAGAGACTGATGGAAGAAGGTGGGGGAGGAGAGAACAGGGTGGACGGATGGATGATTATCTGGGATAGAACATTCTCTAAGTGGGGTCCCCAGGCCTAGCCTTCCCAATGCTCACCTGTGTACTTGGCCCAGAATACATCCTGAAAAACAAAGGCTGGGAGTGAGACTATGGCGGGATTCTGTTTTGTTTTGCTCTGTAAACGTTATGTCTTCTCCTCATACTTTCTTTCCTTTACCCTGGTCACGCAGGGGACAGGCTCTAGGCAGGTTTGTGGCAGAGTTTCCTACTTTTGTCTCCAAAAGGAGAAAAGTATTTGGGGACAGGGGAGTCCCCCAGTACTCACCAAGACTGAACAGGGATGCTCTTGGGCAAGGGGAGACGGGAGAAGGCAGGTGTGGGGCCCTGGCAGAGCCCCCCTGGAAGGCTGCACAGAGCTCCAGGAACACTGAGGCTGAGCCTGGGGCTCCTGGCCTCCCAGAGTCCCAGCCCCCAAGGGTGGCACAGAAGTGGCAGAAAGACTGCAGCTGGAGAGACCTGGTAGGCCAGGGCTCCAGAGAGCCCCGGTACAGACCGACGTCTGAAGACAGAGGAGAGAGGATGCCTTCCGAGATCGTGGAGCCACACCAGACCCTGGAACCTTGCCACGGCCCAGAGGTAGGAACCCCGAGAAAGGCTGGGGCCACCCATCTGCAAGCTCAGTGAAATGGGCCTCAGAGTTGAAATTCAGGTCTCAACAGCGAAGGAGCCGGGAGGTTCCTTGCTCACCTCCCCTGTGGTTCTAGATTTGGGCCCACCCTGAGGGATGCCGGCCCCACTCCCAGCAGCCAGCTCACCGTGGCACTGGAGGACTCCAGGGCCTCGAAGGCCTCCTCGTAGCTACACTGCTCCTCCACGCACTCTCGCTCCAGGTTGCCCTTGCGAAGCTCCTCCAGGAAGCCGCTGTTGGCACGTCGGACCCGCTGGAGCAGCGACTGTGCTTGCTGAGGGGCCAGGAATACTGCAGTGGGAGGGTCGAGGGACAGCGGCCTCTGGAGCCAGGCTGTCTTGGCCACTGTGGGGGCAGGAAGCAAGTCTGCCCTGTTGGCTTCTGAGAGGGGGTGTCTGGGATGGTGGAAGTACCCAGAAGGCTGGTAAATGTAGCCCCATAGCTCCCTTCCTTTCATTGGTTGCCTCGGCCCATTCCCCACGTTGGAAGAGAGAGAAGCAGCCACTCTCTGGCCAGCCCCGAGCTCCTGGCTCCTTCCCTAACCTGGACACCCCGGGCTGGGGCCCACCTAGGGGCTGGCCGTTGTTCTCTGTCGAGCCAGGAGACCCCAGCCCCTGGGCTCACAGCCCAGTCCTGCAGCCTGTCCCAGCCCGCAAGCCCCACTTACCATGCTGGCTGTGCACAAGGCTACCCAGGACAGCCAGGGCCAGGCAGCCCGGTAGCCACAGGCCTCGGACGTGCGCCATAGTGTGTCGGCTCCTGGGACTCTGAGAGACTGTCCTGTCCCCTCTGGGTTAATGTTGAACTAACATGAAGAAATCAGCAGAGAGGGAGAGGTCATCGGGTCAGGGCCGTGAGGACAAGTGGACAGACAGTCCTCCTACCTGCCCCCACCATCCGGGAGGACAGGTAGGTCCTCCTGGGACCTGGGATGGATGGTCTGGGAGGAAGTCACAGAGAAAAGGTCATTATAACACCATTGCCCTCCCCCTCCCTCCCTGAGACATGGGCAAGCTTGGGTCACTGGGGCTGCAAGAACTTCCTGAGGCTCCACCCGATCCTGACATAATCATGGTTACTTTTATCTGTGTGTGACTCAGTTTCCTTATCCGTACAATAGGAATAGTACTTTGTTGTGAGGACTAAAGGGAAGTATGAATATAAAGCCCTTGAAATATAGTTAAGTGCTTAATAATCAGTAGATCTATGTATGTAAACCAACGGGGAGGTTTGCATAATCACTGTACACACATGTAAGAAACAGAGACAAGGTGTGGCCAGATGAAAGCAGCCCCCTTGCCGGAGGAGGCCCTGGGGGTAGGGACAGCCAGCATTAGCCCCCACCTTCCAGCCACTGATGGAGCGCCCCATGTGTCCCCTTTCCCATCAGGGTGCTGTGGAGGTATTCGTGCGTGGTGGGTGCCTGGGAGGAGCCAGGTCCGGGGCCATCTGGGCCTTTGGTCTATCTTCTCTCATCTCCCAGGACCTGCTGCCACCCCAGAGCAGAGGCAGGAGCCCTCCCTTTCCCCTGCCTATCTGCCCTGGGCCAGGCCTGGGCTTCTGGCCCCACACTGCCCCTAGGTGGCCCTGTTCCTGTCCCTCCTCACTTCCTGTTTGCAGTATGCAAGGTAAATATTAGTCCTGGGTCTCAGAAGGACAGAGGGACAAAGAGCAGGAACTCCAGGAAGCGCAGCTTCTTGCCTTGCCTTGCCTGTCTTTCTGGCCTGGCTGTTTGGGGTCCAGACCACAGTCATGTACAATCTGGGAGGAGAGAGGGTCAGCAGAGAATTAGGGACCAGGGGTCCCACAAATCACTGTAGTTCCTGGGTGGCCCACTTCTTAACACATTTTTTTTTTATGTTAGATCTAAAACTATAATTGTGAATTTAAAATTTTCAGTTAATTTGGTTATTTATTGTCCTTAATCAACTATTTTTTTTTTTTTTTTTTTGAGACAGAGTCTCACTCTGTTGCCCGAGCTAGAGTGCCGTGGCTTCAGCCTAGCTCACAGCAACCTCAAACTCCTGGGCTCAAGCAATCCTTCTGCCTCAGCCTCCCGAGTAGCTGGGACTACAGGCATGAGCCACCATGCCCGGCTAATTTTTATATATATATATATATTCTTAGTTGTCCAGATCATTTTCTATTTTTTAGTAGAGACGGGGGTCTCGCTCTTGCTCAGGCTGGTCTCGAACTCCTGACCTTGAGCGATCCACCCGCCTCAGCCTCCCAGAATGCTAGGATTACAGGCGTGAGCCACCACGCCCGGCCCTTAATCAACTATTAACTACAGTTCTAATCCATAAACATAGTTATGACTAATACATATGTCTACTTTCCTTACTCATTTTTAAGTGGTTACCTGAAATAGGAGAAGAATTAAATATAATCTTTAAAGGCGTTTGAAACATGACAGGTATTTTTGAACTACAAACACACAATTGCATATTAAGAAAAACTAGATAGAATCACTGACATAAATTACAAAAATCTGTGCTGCTTTGCTATTCTTTGTATATCTTTTATTGACCCCGGTCCAAACACGTTGCACTAGCTCTGAAATGCTTTCCCCTGTGGACTCCTAAGGATGTCAACATATGTGCTGGCTAGAAGCACAGCTCACCAGGGATTGAACCGCTTCACCCTGCAAAACCTTCAGGTTTTGCCAAGAATGACATTTCTGATGTAATAAAGTTACCATGTTTGTTTGTGAGCACCCACTCACAAAGCAGCTTCTCCCCCATGTTGGCACAGTATACAGACATCAAAATAACACAAAAAGAACAAACATGTGTAGCAGGAGTTAACACCAGATGAGATTAGATGTAAGAAAGAGAAAGGATTCCATGAGAAATTCCATTTCAGGGCTTTGGGTCACTGGTTGCATGGCAATAATACCATATATAAAGGAAGAATGGGCAATGTGTTTTCATTTTAGATTTATTGATCTTGACGTGCCTTTTAAAAAAAATATTTATTAATTTTATGGAACGCTTCAAGAATTTGCGTGTCATCCTTGTGCAGGGGCCATGCTAATCTTCTGTGTATCAGTCCAATTTTAGTATATGTGCTGCTGAAGCGGGCACTGAGGCGCCAGCAGTCAACAGGGAGTTGAGCCTAGGGCCTAAAGGCTGGGGAAGAGGTCAAAGCTGGAGAGGAACAGGACTGCCAAACCACAGAGGGCTTAATGGGTCGAGGAGAACTGCAGAGCAGGATGGATGGGAAATGGCTTGGAACACTTGGATGAGCTATGGTAAGGAGAAGAAAGTAGAAATATTCAGGGATTGAGAGAAGAATCCATCAGTGAGTTCATGATAGAGAAGAATTCCCAGCAGAAGATCATAAAGTATAGTCTCAAATATGGCAAAAGATTCAAGTAAGACAAAGATTAGAGAATAGTCATTGGATTTGACCATAATTTAGGTTATTTGTTGCCCTCTCCCATCTCCCCTCTAAAAAAAAAATAGGTTATTGGTGAACTTACATGAAATGAACTAAGGCTACATCAAGTGAGCTGAAGTACAAATGGGTACTGGGAACATTTGCCAGAAAATATAACTATGAACAGTCTGCCACATGCCATCTGCATGTACAGATGAGCTAACAGAAATGTATGGAGAGTTTCTTAAGGACCTGTAGTTGACCCAATCCTCCAGACAGGCCAGGCGAGGTGGCTCACACCTGTAATCCTAGCACTCTGAGAGGCCAAGGCAGGAGGATCGCTTGAGGTCACGAGTTCAAGACCAGCTCAAGCAAGAGTGAGACCCTGTCTCTACTAAAAATAGAAAAATTTAGCCGGGCGAAGTGGCACATGCCTGTAGTCCCAGCAACTCAGGAGGCTGAGGCAGGAGGATCGCTTGAGCCCAAGAGTTTGAGGTTGCTGGAAGCTAGGCTGACAGCACGGCACTCTAGCCCGACAGAGCAAGACTATCTCGAAAAAAAAAAATAAAAAAGCCTCCAGACATTCCAGGTTTCATGCATGAATCAAGTACAGTCTTCCAAAAGCTTTCTGGGACCACACTAGTTTAGAAACACCTTACTATGGAAGTTGTGCTTTAGCACTAAGTAACTACTTCCATTGCACAGTGCTAAAAAGTATTTATTTCCAGATTGGTAGTGAACAAGTTTCCACCACATCATCTTTGAGACCAATGAAGTTGGTGTTTCAGACTACGCTGCCAGCAAGTCTTCCTGTCCCATGAGAATGTGGCATGCCGTCTTCCCAGTTCCATTCCAATCATGTGACTGCCTTTTTGTCACGGCATCAGAAAAACCAGAGACAGATTTGTACTCAGACAACTCTAAGGGCTTATAACCTGCCCATATCTACAGGTCATCTTTAGTTTATGTCCATTTCCCTGAAGTTGTGTTTTACTCATTTCTAGTTTTCCATTTTTTTTTTCTTTTTTTGGTAGACATGGGGTCTCACCCTTGCTCAGGCTGGTCTCGAACTCCTGAATTCAAGCAATCCTCCCGCCTTGGCCACCCAGAGTGCTAGGATTACAGGCATGAGCCACTGTGCCTGGTCTACTTTTCCATTTTAATTCATGGACCCCCTAAAGCTCATAAAATTCAATGTAAAACAAAGTGAGGAATAAATTAAAAAAACAACTCACCAGAGATTTATTTATTATTTTCTTGTTCCTGCAAACACATAGTAGACTCTGGAAACAGCTGGGAGAAAAGGAAAATGAAGTGGATTAAAGAGAGAACTGGCATGTCTTGGTCATTAGCTAGAAAGTAAAAAAAAAAAAAAAAAACACACAAAACCATCCTGTGGGTGAACCTGTCCTTTATGCCTCAATAAGGGGCAACCAAGACACTATTAAAAATTCATCTACAAGTACATTAATTGTTAGAAAGACATACAATTTATTTTGGGATTAATAAAAACATACATTACCGGCCGGGCGCAGTGGCTCACGCCTGTAATCCTAGCACTCTGGGAGGCCAAGGCAGGTGGATTGTTTGAGCTCAGGAGTTCGAGACCAGCCTGAGCAAGAGCGAGATCCCGTCTCTACCAAAAATAGAAAGAAATTAATTGGACAGCTAAAAATATATAGAAAAAATCAGCTGAGCATGGTGGCACATGCCTGTAGTCCTAGTTACTCGGGAGGCTGAGGCAGGAGGATCGCTTGAGCCCAGGAATCTGAGGTTGCTGTGAGCTAGGATGACGCCATAACACTCACTCTAGTCAGGGCAATAGTGTGAGATTCTGTGTCAAAAAAAAACAAAAACAAACAAAAAAAACATACATTACCTATGGATTTACCCATAGTTAATGTTACCTAAAGATATAATGTAATAATTTAAACCTAAGAAAGATACATTATATTTTTTACTAAAATTAACAGTATAGAAATACACTTCAGTTGTACTAATTATTTTTCTATTAACACAAGAATTCCACAAAGGATTATGCATGAGTGTGTCCACTACAACACATATGGCTTTATAAATATCATGGATGGGCCGGGCGCAGTGGCTCACGCCTGTAATCCTAGCTCTCTGGGAGGCCACTCAAGGTCAGAAGTTCGAGACCAGCCTGAACAAGAGCGAGATCCCATCTCTACTAAAAAATAGAAAGAAATGATCTGGACAACTAAAATTATATATATATAGAAAAAATTAGCCGGGCATGGTGGCGCATGCCTGTAGTCCCAGCTACTTGGGGAGGCTGAGGCAGTAGGATCGCTTGAGCCCAGGAGTTTGAGGTTGCTGTGAGCTAGGCTGACGCCATGGCACTCACTCTAGCCAGGGCAACAGAGTGA
>CAUYSK010119345.1:0-53335 GCA_963575035.1 Avahi laniger
TGTAGTCCCAGCTACTCGGGAGGCTGAGGCAGGAGGATCGCTTGAGCCCAGGAGTTTGAGGTTGCTGTGAGCTAAGATGACGCCACGACACTCTAGCCCGGGCAACACAGTGAGACTCTGTCTCAAAAAAAAAAAAAAAAAAGAAAAGAAAAGAAATTAGCTGCACAACTAAAAATATATAGAAAAATTAGCCGGGCATGGTGGCGCATGCCTGTGGTCCCAGCTACTCGGGAGGCTGAGGCAGTAGGATCGCTTGAGTCCAGGAGTTTGAGGTTGCTGTGAGCTAAGCTAACGCCACGGCACTCACTTTAGCCAGGGCAACAGAGTGACACTCTGTCTCAAAAAAAAAAAAAAAAAAAAAAACAATAAAGATGATTTTGTTTCCCTCTCTAGGAAAACTTCACTGCCTTTCCTCTCCAGGAATTAATTATGCCCTTGGGTCATCTTTCAAGGCATTCATTCATATGTTATATCCATGAATGGTCATAGAAAACTAGCTTTTTTTTTTCTTTATATCTTTCTTCCCAGCAATTGAAGAACAGGAACTGTATCTTATCCAGCTTGGTATCTCTGGCACTTAGCACAGTATTTGGTACATAGGAGGTACTCAATAAATGTTAGTAAAATGGAATTGCCCAAATTCACTGAACGAATTAGTAGCAGAGTCTGCATTAAAACCCAGGTCTCTTGATTCCCGCCCCAATGTTCTTCCCACCTCACTGTACTGTTGTGCATGGCAAATTGTGATTACGCAGCTGCAGGGAGCTTTAGCAAGTCGGCACGTTTGAGCAAGAGCACCTTTCTCGTTTGTTAAACGGGAGAATTCTGTTTGTCTACCCAGTCTTTATGAGGACCAAGTGAGACAGAGTTTGTCAACACCCTTGGTAAAATGAGAAGTTGCATGTAGAGTAAAGAGATTATTGTTGACATATAAGTCACTACCTAATTCGTCTTTAACGAATGAATTACAAATTGGAACAAATGTTTCTGCTATTATTCCAAAGCCATCGGAAAAGGACTCACTCATTGCTCTCTGGCCTTCAAAGCCAATTAGTAATGGATGGGAGGCTTCCTGTGTAATTAGAGGAGACAGCGTCTTTTTCGGTTTGTGTACTATCTTTGTCCATATGTTATGCTGGTAAAATCTCTCCCCTGTCCCTTGAATTTATCCAGGTATGTGTGACTCTCAGAGATGGTCTTACATTTGAGCAGCAGAGCCACACGTAACCCTCCTCACTGGGAGGTTTCCAAAGTCCTCGATGGGAAAAGACATTGCAGTCTTTTAAAAAACCAACAGGGGCCAGGTGTGGTGGCTCACGCCTGTAATCCTAAAATTTTAGGAGGCTGAGGACGGAGGATCATTTGAGGTCAGGAGCTCAAGACCAGCCTGAGCAAGAATGAGACCCTGTCTGTACAAAAAATAGGAAAATTAACCTGGCATAGTGGGGCGCACCTGTAGTCTCAGCTACTCGGGAGGCTGAGGCAGGAGGATCACTTCAGCCCAGGAGTCTGAGACTGCAGTGAGCTATGATGACACCACTGCACTCCAGCCTGGGTGACAGAGTAAGACCCTGTTTCAAAAAACAAAACAAACAAAACAAAAACTCAGCAGGGTGTGCTATACCAGGGATATTCTAAGAACAGAAGGAGATGTTAGAAACTAAAAATGATATATCAGAGATGAAAATTTTAACAGAAAAGTTGGAAGACAGAGATGAAGAAATCACCCAAAAAGAGAAAAAATTGGAAACTAGGAGAGAAAAATAAGAAAATTAGAGGACAAATCCTAGGGATTTAATATCCAAACAATGGGAGATCCAAAGAGAGAGAACGGAGTACATGGAAAGAGGAAATCATTAATGAAACCACTCAATTTCTCAGACGCTATGCTTGCATTTCCTGGTGGAAAAGGTCTACTGAGTACTTGGCACAGTGGACAAAACAGTTACACCAAGTACATCATCATGAAATTTCAGAATGTTGGGATCAAGGAAAAGATCCAACAAGCTTTCAGAGAGAGAGAGAGAGAGAACAGTCTCAGGCACATCATCAAGTATCAAAATGGCTTTGGGTTTCTTAATTGCAGCCCAGAAAGTTAGAGTACATGAAGCAACGCCTTTAACATTCCGAGGGAAAATTATTTCCAGCCTAAAATTCTATATCCAGCCAAACTCCAGGAGAGAACAATGAACTTTCAGACAGTCAAGGCCTCGAGGATTTAGAGTAAAATGATGACGTAGGGGCTGGGGTTGCTGGGGACAGAAAACAAGAGGTAACGGAATGACAGAGGCAGAAATACAAGGAGAGGGAAATAGTTAAAGAAAAACAATAAGGAAATAGTTACAGAAAAATAACCAGGGAAAAACAGTTATTTCAGCCTTAAAGAATGGGTTAATTAGACCATAAAACAGTGACCACCAATCAGAGGACAGAAAAACACCATAAACAGTGACTTTCCCCATCACACGTATAGGAGAAAGGAATGTTTGGAGCCTAACCTGTAAGTTATGTGCATACCTGAAAAAATCCAGACCCCAAAACCCGTGACATAGAGTCATAAATAATTATACCTTTACATCAACATACACTACCCGTATGTAAAAGGAAAAGCGTAGAAGTAGACGGTGTCTTCTCCACTCGAGGATTCAGCCCCATTTCCCCTTAGGAAACGTACTTTCGCTTTGCACCCTTCAACTTTCCTTACAGTAAATTCCTCACACATACTTGCTGAGTGTCTGTCCTCTCTCTCCGTCGTGTGATCCTTCCAAGCTCAGAGCCCAAGAACTGGGGAAACACTTCGAAGTCCAGCCCTGGACAGGATGGGGACAGGGTGAGGGTGGTATCAGAGAGCTAAATCTAATTGTCCACGGTGGGAAGTCCATAGGTAGTTAAATCCCCCAAAATCAAGAAGTAGCAATATAAGCACATAATTTATAAACAGTAAATACTCCACAAATCAGCTCAGAGAGTTGGATCCATTGTTTCTGGGGAGTGCGAAATAAGGAGTAAGTCTCCACCGACTGGTTTGGTCTGGTTTCAATATGCCTTATGGAACTGTCTCCCTCAAATCTAAGGCAGGCTCACATCCCTGCCTCCCTGAACACAGGAGAACCACCTGGAAGTTTTCAGAAACACCAGTACCTGGGACACACCTCCAACATGTTCCTAGTTAGTCTGCGATGAAGTCTAAGCTTTAGAATTTTAAAAAGTTCCCCCAGATAAGTCTAAAATTTAGCCATGTTTGAGAATCACTAAAAACATGTCTAACTTTGATGGAAATGAAAATTAACTTTAAAAGAGATAAATATATAAATAAAGCATATAGGATACTTCAGGGCACTCTATCCTTAGATATTAACTCTCCCAATGGGGTCCGAAAAGTTCCAGAAAAGGGTGGCCTGAGATCCTTTAGGCAGGCCTCACTGAAAACCTCCAGAATTTGATTCTTAATTGCCAAAACCAAAAACCGAAAAACCCGCATCTTAGTGTCCACCAACCCGAAATTCCTTTAACAGCTGACAGCCTTTCATCGAAGCTAACACAGAATACCTGGGCAATGCTGGGGGATTAACCTTACACGGAGGTGTGAATGGCACGCATCTGATCCTTGCTTAGAATGTCAAAGGGCAGAGGTCATGGGAGTAATGAGAGTCTGAGACGGGGCTGCGGGGAGGAGGAGGAGGGTGGAAGTGGGGGAGGGTCAGAAAGAGGAGGCTGACACAAAGAAGTCAGACTTCAGCTACTTTTTATCTAATTCCGGAAAAATAGCCTCTCCCTTGTGCTCTTTAGAAACCGTCGAAGAAACCAATTTTGAGTCTGAACGTTAATGAATGACCCTGGCTTGTCGCTAGTGGCTTTCAGAAGGGAGAGTGTCTGTCCTCTGGCCTTTTTTCTGTCCCTGGGTCAAGGAGAGCTGTGCTGCAGCCCCTGAAGGAGGGTGGCTGCCCTCCTGGGGTCACCTGTGCAGATGGCATCATTATCCCTGCAGTACAGAGATAGCCTCGCTATCATCCCTGACACATCTATAGGTGCGCCCTTGCTCACTGTGCCTCACGCAGGTTTCTTGTTCCCTCTGCCAACCGGCCTCTTCTGCATACAGGAGCTGTCATTCACCTTCCGGTGTATTGTTACCCGCTTCCAGATGCTGCCTGTCTCGTAGCATTTAATCCTTTGAAAGGTTGAAGGATGCAATTTCTGTGAAGGATGGCTCTTCATAAGAAGGCAAAATCATATTGCACTTCATGCCTATCTCAAGCAGATTTCCCTGTCTCCGCTGCCCCGACTAGGAGATTAATGAATGGAGAAGGATGTTTCGGTGGCTTTAAGCTGACTGTCTCCTGAGAAACGCCAGCACATTCTAGTGGTCTCTAGGAGTCTGGGAGCTGAATTGCTGGTCTCTTTTCTGCATTGAGACTGCTCAGCTGTAACCTGCACCATAAATCTGGGGGAGTGTGAATCCTCTCTCTGTAAACACGGTGCTCCTCCTTGCAGCATTTTAAATGCCTGGAAGGGAACAGACACAGTCCTGAGAGGTTGCTTTTAAGATAAATTTCTCTGTGTTGAATCATTTGTATATCTTACATAATTTTTTCCACCCTTCAAATAATTCAATTAGCATTTTAAAAGCCTACCACAAATCCAAGGAAACTAGAAAAAAAAATCCCACTCAGATGAATGAACCAGAGATGTCCAGCACACAGCTTGCCTGTCATGGAACTGGGACCCCTCAAATCAGTGGGAGACGATTGCTCTTACTGAATCCTGCAGATGCTGTGATTAAAAGTTTCACGGTACCCTCTGAAACTTAAGATATTACACCGCACAGACCTGAGAGCACTCTAAGTAACCAATATTAGAGAAAAAGATATTTTTATACAAACAAGCCTAACAGAAAAGAAAACACTTGAAACAGCTCCTGGCACAGAGAAAGTACTCAATAAACAGGTTACCGGCATGTTACTTTAGCAGGAAAATGTTGGATGAAAGCCCAGCCCCCGGCGCCCACTATGTGCACCCAGACCCCACCCCGTGCAGTTCTCCTGTTTGGTTAGGGACAGAAGACGTGGCCAAAAAAGAAGGACCAATCCACTGGGGTGGGGTAGGGGCTTGTTGGGAGAGGCCCAGGTGTTTCCTAAAGCAAGGGACCTTCAATCTAAGCCCTGAGAAATTAGATGGGCCCACAGGTAGGACTTTCCAGGCAGAGGGAACAGAGCTTGTGTATGCATGAAGATGTGAAAATAGTTGGAAAATAGTGGAGGGAGCAGAGGGCATGTTTCAGGGGAGTTGGACAAATGAAACTGGAAGGTAAGCAGGAGTCAGGCGACACTTTGGACTTCACTCCACGGAGCTGCGGAAGGGTTTTCAGCAGAGGGTGTGTTCAGAGGGGTGTTTGGTATGTGTGGGCTGCGCTAAATGACCATAAACACTAAGGTTATCTAGGGATTGAGGGACAATTCAGGAAAGGAGGGGAGCTTAGATGAACAAATCAAATAATGGAATCATGATCTAAAGAAACCCAGTTCTCTAGGGACCAGGCAGATCGCGAAGATAGGCAAGGAAGGAGTTAAGGAAGGGGAATCTTCCAGGAAATGAGGGGTCCGGTGTTGCTAGGGATGGAACTGTGGAAACTGCTGAATGTTACCTGCTTCCTGGGTGGAGGAGACAGAGAGCTCCTCTCAGGAGTCGTCATGGAAGCGCAGTTGGTCTGAGAATCGGCCTGTCCTGGCAGCTCTGCAGACGGTTCCCAGGCATGTTAAGTCTGCAGGCTGGTGCGGGCTGGTGCACCGCTCACTCGTGTTTGGGGCACCAGAGAGAGGGAGGCATGAGGAGAGAACACATGCCACAGGCTTGCTAGGCAGGGGTGGCCCCCAGGGGAGAAGCAGGCTGGAATCTAGAACCTGGACAGACTGTAACCTGCACAAAGGTGGCCTCCACGCATCTGCCCCTCTGACCCGTGTGTGGTCTACACCCTGACCGGTTCTCACCCAGCAGGGCATAGCTTTGTGCGTTCCTGAAAATGGCCACGCTTGTGTTGCTAACGAAGCCCGGGCAGAGGAGAGAGCGTGGATGGGCAATCCCGGAAGTGCTGGGTTCCGGCCATCGAACCACTCCCTCCTGGCTATGTGGCCAGGAGCAAATTGGCTCAACCTTTCTGAGCCTCAAATTGACAACTTTTTAGAAGAAAGCGCTGGAATCTGCCCCAGCTCTCTCACCCGGCCATGGTGAGGGTGGTCGAGGGGAGGTAAGGACTGTAGCTGAGTTGTTGGAAGCTCAGAGTGACAACGAGGACAAGAAGCTCTACGTGAAGGGAGAGCTCCACACCCTAAGACAGGCATATGGTTACTTAACCAGAAACAACAGAAGGGCATAAGGGCACGTCCTGGGGCTTTGGAGAGGGTCATAGTCCTGACTTGGGTTGCGGTTAAATGAGTGTATTATTTTTGTCAAAATTCATTGAGCTTTGCGCTTAATATTTGTGCATTTGGGCCGGGCGCAGTGGCTCATTCCTGTAATCCTAGCCCTTTGGGAGGCCGAGGCAGGAGGGTCCCTTGAGCCCAGGAGTTCAAGACCATCCTGGGAAACATAGCAAAACCCTGCCTCCACATAAAAAATTTAAAACTAGCCAGGTGTGGTTGTGTGCACCTGTAGTCCCAGCTACTCAGGAGGCTGAGACAGGAGGATCACTTGAGCCCAAGAGTTTGAGGTTGCTGTGAGCTATGATGAGGCCACTGCACTCTGGCCTGGGCAACAGAATGAGTCTCTGTCTCAAAACAAAAAGCAAAAAAACAAACAACCAAAAAAGATTGGTGCATTTTACCGTATGTCAATTATACTTCAGTTTTAAAAGAAAAAAGCCAAGAAGATGAAAGCAACTGAGTTGGGAGGCTGAGGGTGGCTGGCTGTGTTTTCATCTGTGGCGCTCACAGCAGCAGCGAGACCGCGGGGCAAAGCTGCTCCCAGAGCCGAGCCAGGGCTCCCCGGCCCGGGCCACAGCTCCCTGCTCACGTGACTCCGCAGAAGCCAGCACAGCTCTTCCTAATCGCTCCCAACCTGGTGGTTTCAATGCATTTGGGGAAAGTTTTTGGCTTTCAAAAACAAACAGGATGAGCAGGGCTGAAGGGAGGGGGAGACAGAACTACAGCTGAAGTCATGATGAAAAATGCAGCTATCAGGAACCAGTGGGAGCGAACTCCCTAGAACACTCCGGCACAGGGCCTGAGGATTCTGGAAGGAGTTCTTCAGGAAGTGTGTGTCGTTCGCCGACTCGTGCCTTCTCACAAGAGACGTCCCCGTGGCAGAGCATCTGCACACCGCTGTGTCAGCGCGGCCAGCCCAGGGCACGCAGGGCTCTTTGCGCCACACCCATCTGCACTTGACGACCAATGTCATTTCCCGGTGGCTCCCTGGTCTCTCTTCAGAGAGGGGTTCTGTCAACGTGGCTGCCTGGCTGTGTCTCCGTGACCTCAGCTACCCACAGAGAAACACATCTTTCCCCTCTAAGCCACACGACCTCCTCTGGTAGAACAGAACACAGTTACCCAAGAGTTTGCAGGACAAACTTCACAAGCCACCTCCCTGAGGGGGCGTCAGCGTCGTCACTGGTCCAGGCAGGAAGCTGGAAATCCGAGCGGCCCCGGACACTCCGGCCCATGTCCTCTCCCCGGAGGCCAGGACCCGGGGAGGACAGCGGGGAGGACTGCGTGGGGCGCAGCGCCGCATCTCTCCAGGATGCAGGACCGCGGGAAGCCATCCCATTGCTGTTCCTCCGGGAGGCCACTAGGGGCTGCAGGGGAATTTCGAATTCTCCTTTATGGCTGCTGTAATTAAGACAGTAACTCAAAAGGTCTAGAAAGGCAGCCAACATGAAAAGTCAAGGGCCTTAGCCACCCAAATGTTCACGGTGCCTTCCCATATGTTCTGAAAAGGGGAAATTTTCGGATAAAGCAACAACAGGAGAAATATGGCATAGGAATGGCGAGTAGGGGGAGGGGTGAAGGGGTTTGAGGAGTGAACGTGAACCGTGGCGGAAAGCTGGCTCGTGGTCCATCAGGAGCGGCACGTTTGACATTCCCACCCTTTCCCTCCGAGCCTTCTAGCACACACAGCGATGGCTCCTCTTTAAAAGAGCCCAGAAACGTCGGGTCCTCCTCTGCCCTTCTGGGACCTCTCAGAGTCTCGGGGCTTCTTCTAGGTCACGAGCGGCTCCCACCTGTCTGTGACAGGTTAAAGGGCTTAGCTCCGCCTTTATCACCAGAATGCGAATCCCAAGCCACTCTGCCCCCACAGCCGAGCTGGCTGACTCTCACGACATGATGGTTTTCATCAGAGCAATGCCGTGAGCTGCAGTGGTATGCAGAATGGTGTAACGCCAAACTGAGGGAGAAAAAAATGGTTCAGAGACAGTTTACTGACAGAAAACCATCCAGGCCCTGAGGGAACATGGGCAAGTTCCTGGTTCCCCATCCAGAGCGTGGCCGGCTGGACGGGCTGCAGCCTGTCCCAGTGGAGTTTGCGTGACTTTGCCTGGCTCCCTCCGCTTGTGTTGTAGCTGCAGTTGGTTCCAGTTCTGGACTAATATTTCAGCTGCTACACACACACGCACACACACAGGTATGCACATCACAACCTCTCACACCGTTCCACCCCTGGCAGTCACCTGGGGTCGCACTAAATATCAGAAGTGTCAGCAAGTGGATTTTCATGAAGATTAATCTCAAACCAACACTGTGATGCCTGGAATTTTTTTCACTTCCTGAAAAAAAAAATCTCAATTCACCTGATTGTGATAATTATAGACACATGGATGTATTGCACTTTCCTGCTTTCTTTTCACACTTGGTAGCACGCTCTGAAGGCTGGTTTGAAAGTCTTTGGGATGGGACTGATGCCCAGGGCCCTGTTTTCCATTCATCCACAGAGTTAACCGCCTGCAAAATATGTCCAAAATTATCCCTAATTCCAAGTCCTCTGTACACAATCAACCTCTCCAATATAATAATTCCAAAACTTTTCTTGATTCCTGCTTTTAATAGAGCACATTTACAGAGGATATGAATTCCAGATTTGATTTCAAACTCTGGGGATGTGTGTTCCTCTTCTGGAACTTGTATATCCGGTCCTGGGATGAAAAAAAAGTGGGGGGAGAGAAAGAGAGAGGAAAAGCAGGGGATAGAGCCCACAGGTTCACGAGCGTCCTCGTGTGTCTTTGGTCTTTTACATGCAGAGCGTGTAGTGCAGAGACGAGCCCCGCACGGCATCTGGTTAAAGTCAGGTAAGCAACACTCCGGGGGGAGGCCTGGAGCGGTTGCCAACCTCTTCCTCTTTCTAATGCGTTTTTGCAGATGGATGAAAGCTGCAGCCAATGAAGGTTTCAATTTTAGGTAATACTTGGAAGAAAGAAAAGAAAGGAAGAAAAAGAAGCATTGTGTTCAATCACCATCCTGTCAGCTCCGTGCCATTTGGAACACTTGGCACAATGACAGGAGCTTAGAATCACGCCGCCCGGAGGCGTAACCATGCCAAAGGAACATCTCCAGCCGTGGGATTCTCGGGAATGAATCCTGGAAGACGCGGCAGGGCCCGGGCACGGGAAGCAGAAGGTGCGCTGCCGAGCACAGACACTCCCGCTGCTGTTCCGGGCATCTGTGCAGAGTCGTCGGAGACGCTCACAGTCCTGCGGGAGGAGCGTGGCGCTGGGAGCCCGAGCTCCCGCTGTAGCTTTGCCCCCAAGCTGCCAGCGGACCACGGCTAAGCCGCCTCCCAGCTGGACCTCGGCCTCTGCACGTGTCAGATGGACACGGTCACACCTGCCTCACCCGTGTCCCACAGTGGCTCATGGTCCAGATGAGCCTTTTCCTGCCCTTTGAAAAGGAGAAGTTTAGGCCGTGGTGCAGGTCACCAGAGCACCCACCCTACTCAGGGTAGAGCACAGAAGAACGTAGACATGCTCTGACTTCTTCCCACGAGCTGCCAGTCCACTGTGACATGGGAAACTAGATGTACTCTCAGTCCAATCTCATGCTCTGGAATAGTTTTCCTGAGATTTCTCTTTGGAGAAATGCCCAGTGTCTCCGCTGTCCCTTCCTCTCCCTTCTCTCACCAAGATGGCGCATGGGCGTGCAAGGAGGGTGCACTGCGTCCTCGTGGCGGCAGAGAGGCAGGCTCGATTCCACGTGGTGTCCTCTGCGTCCTCACGGTGCCTGTTGTAGGGTGGCTGATCTGGGCTGCTCCCTGGACTGGCGACCACTGACATGTGGCTTGTCCCATTTCTTGGCACTCTGCAGTGTCTGCGCTGAAGACTAGGGTTTGGTTCATCTCTCATTTTTCTGGTGAGTGGTTCATTTTCTCTCTTGCCTGAGTCAGAGCCCAGCCTCTCGTTGTCCTAACATGGCCCCCTTGCCTCGCCCTTGCTGTGGGCCTGTGGCCAGGGCCCAGGCGGGTCACTCGGCAGCCCTTGGCCACAGCACCATCTTGCTCCACCACAGTCTTCCTCTCTGGTCGCTTCTCCAGCCAGACTCAACCAGCGTCTGTGTCCCACCCCTCCGGGGGCCATGCGGGAGATCCTGGGTTCTTTCCACACCACACAGGAACCGGGGGCAGGTTGAGAAAGCTGGACTGCAGCCCTTCCGCTGCCTGACCACACTGCGCTGCTGAGTTCGCTCTGACGTGGCCACTCCCGGACTGGCCCCGGGGAGCCCGTGTTTCCAGGCAGAGTCTAAAGTATGAAATGGGGGGAAAGGACTCTGTGTTGATTTTAACTCATCTGACACACCTTCCCCTCTGCGCAGCACAGAGAGAGAAAATCAGCATCAATGTGTCTCTGCGGCCTCTGTCTCCCTTGTCCTTCTTGTGGGTCCTTTGGGACCAGAAATGGGTGGGCTTCCTACCTCTACAATTTATCATCCTCCCCTCACCCCAAAGCGCTCAGCCTCCCGGCCCAGTTACCGTGAACGGCCAGTACCAGCAGGGATGGAAACATCTCTGAGATCTGAGTCTTACTCACAGGCTTGTTTCTTGTATGCTAAATGGGACCCAAAGAAGTTTAGAAACTCCCATTTCTCTCTCAACAAAGCCAGTATTAATAGCTTTTGCAATTATCGTTTCTACGAAAATCCTATTTTTGGTTGTGAGAACCTCAAAATTAACTTTTTTTTTTTTTTTTTTGCACTCATGCTGTAGAAATCTAAAGGTAAACGTACGCCTCTGGCCAAATGGAAAGGGTGAAAGACAGGTTGGTCAATGACGCACAAAAGAGAAAAGCATATTAATATTATTCCAAAAATGTTATCCCTATTTCTGCCAGAACTCCTTCAGAACTCCTTCCAACTCAAAAGGATTTGGTTCCTAAGGTGACAGCCTTTTCAAATGTGTACATACGTACTTTGTTGTTATCATGATCATGTTTTCAAAGTGCTAGCCCCTCAGAAGTTGGCCTGGGGCAAGTTTAACTTTGAAGAATGGCCATTTAACGTGTTGATTCTGAACGAAGCTTAGCAGCACCCACAACGGCTGGTAAAACTGTTTCATGAGTTATTCTGAGACAGCTGCCATGAGCTACTTTCCATGTTCCGATGTGTTACATTAGACGGCCCTACACGTCTGTGGGTTCCTTGTCCGCGGGTTCAACCAGCATGGACTGAAAATATAAAAAATTAAAGTTAAAATTGAAAATAACAACAAAAATAATACAAATAAAAACAGTAAGTATAACAACTATTTATACGGCATTTGCATTGTGTTACATAGGTATTATAAGCAATCTAAAGATGATTTAGAGCATACAGGAGGCTGTGCATAAGTTATATGCAAATACATCATTTTATAGCAGGGACTTAGCATCCGTGGATTTTGGAAATCCTCATTAAATCAGATTCTGCTTGCTGTGGTCTCTCACTTGGATGACTCCCTTCATCCTCACCTCTACTCCTTTTTATTTTTGAGATAGTCTTTCTTGCTCTCTCGCCTGAGCTAGAGTGCCAGGGTGTCAGCCTAGTTCACAGCAACCTCAAACTCCTGGGCTCAAGCGATCCTCCTGCCTCAGCCTCCGGAGTAGCTGGGACCACAGGCATGAGCCACCACAGCCGGCCTACTCCTTTTTAATCATGCCTCCTGAGAGAACCAGCCTTTGTAGCAAAGGAGGTAAATAGAGACAAGTAGAAAACAAATCGAACACTAAGCTCTGGGGCACGTTCTATAGGAACAATAAGAATCCAAGAAGAAGGGCAAGTCTGGGAAGATGTCATAGAAGACTGGAGTCAGGTCTCCATCAGGACAAGCGCAAGAGAAGAGAAGTGACTTACAAGGGAGCCAATGGTGAAGGCACAGACGAGAAGACAGACCTGAGCTGGGGACGGTGAGGAGACCTGCTCGACAGGACAGAAGAGAGAGAACGGCGGGGGGTGTCTAAGAAACAGGGCTATTGTGGCAGGTGGTGGGTGCCATCAGAGGCTCACAGCATGCCCTGTGATGAGGACCGCTGAGCTTTTAGGATGACTGGGGACAAGACGGCTACAATTTGGGACATGTCTAAAGCCGAAAAGGCCACTGTCTGGTCATTTGACTGGACTGTGGTCAATAGGAGAGAATAGGAAAAAGCAAGTCCTAGAGACACACACAACAAAGCAGAAGGCAGTCCTGGTAATTGCCAGGATGCAGGAAGTGAGGGAGAAGGAACTGACGGTTTTGGGGATTGGAGGTGGGAAGAAGAGCGGTGCCCCCATGGAGGGGAAATCCAGGGGATCGGAAAGGAGGGCTGCGAAGGGGTGGAGTGGAGCAGGGCAGAACCCCACCCAGAGGAAGAGCGATTGGCTTCTTTTGGTTATTGGGAACTTGACCTCCCCGCTGGCACAGAGTGGACCCAACAAAGTCAAACGTCATGGCGACGAGGATGGTTCTATCTACCAGCCACCAGGCCTGTGGTTCTTCAGTCATCGGTTGCAGAAGTCACAAATGTGCTACTTCCCCAGGAGGTGGTGAGAACGAGAGGCTGCTCAGCACTACAGGCTGGCTCTGGAGTCTCGCCGATTCCTTTCAAATCTCTGCTCCACCACTTACTAGCTGTGTGGTTCAGGCAAATTACAAAACCTCTCTGTGCCTTACTTTCCTCATCCATAAAGA
Organism: Avahi laniger; assembly: GCA_963575035.1. Taxonomy (NCBI): domain Eukaryota; kingdom Metazoa; phylum Chordata; class Mammalia; order Primates; family Indriidae; genus Avahi; species Avahi laniger. The sequence continues at coordinate 13,117 of CAUYSK010119345.1, forward strand.
TGGGGATAACTGTACCTACTTCATAAATGAGATAATTTGTGTGGAGCGCTCGATACTCAACACAATGACTCAACTCAATAGTGATTCAACAAATGTTTGCTGTTTGTTATTTTCATCAAATAAAATAATAAGCACTCAAATAATTTATAAAATTCAAAGTATTCAACAAAGGGAAAGGTTATTGTTTTTTTTTTTGTAGAGACAGTGGAGTAAGTTGGAAAAAGTACTGGCCTTGGAGTCTTGGTGCTAATCCTACAAGCAATACCGATTCTGTTACTCAAGGCAAAATTTTTAACCTCCAAGAAGTCTTAGTTTCCTCATGCAATTAATGTAAATAATAACACACGTCCTACCTTCCGACCACAGGGTTCTGAAAATGAAAGGAGATGATTCATGTGAAAGTATTTTGTAAACTATAAATGCTTTACAAAGGAAAGGTATTAATCAGTTATCATCATCATTAATGTATGAAGAACCCATACTTCATTTGTATGTGACGGTCGATTCACTGGGAATGCTTTCGCCACCCCTGAAAACAGCATTCCATCAAATCCTGCTTGCACAGGTTCCAGGGGTTACTTGCCAAGGGGAGGTTCTGCAGTCCCCTAAAGAGAAGGAAGTCTTGAGTTACTTTACGTTGGCCTGGGCTGTGGAAAGGGGTGGCAGTCACTCTGAATGGAGTCACTGTTGAGCTCTGCACGTTTATGTTCTCATTTTCGTTAGGCCGACCAACAGGGAGGGGCTGGGAGAGGTGGAGGAGCCTGGTCAACAGTAAAACTGAGAATGTCCAGCTCTAATCAATCCTTTTAGGAAAAGCCCCGGCCTCCCTCGTTTCTTAGGAATGTCCATCCTCTGTGAACTGCGTCTCCTGGAAGGCGAGGCCCTCCCTGGCCCAGCAGTGACGAGTCATTGGTATGGATGGTTCATAAGAAAACAAAGCTCTGAAAGGCAGGACTGAAACCGATTTTGACTTGACTTCCAGCTGCCCAGGGTTTATTTTCCCATCTGCACGTCAATCTCAGCCCCCAGGGGCTAGCAAGGTGGGAGCGGAGTTCAGGGCACCCTTCAATCAGGTGTGGTGCGTCAGGCAGTCAGACGAGCCGCTCATTACGTGAGCGCATTGAGCCTTTTTCTGCAGTATCTTCACGTTCCTTCACAGAACACAGTTCTATGATGACCTTGAACCAGAATGGAACAAAGATTTTAAGTCGGCGTCACCTTCATCTGGCATACGAGAGGATGTCACTTGTGCCGCAAGCCTCTCTCTCCCTTGCATCGTTTATTTGTGCAGTTTGAATTTTTTTGGAGATCGCCTGTATTTACTTATGAGCTCGAGGTAAGTATCGAAAATTCTAATCTGCAGAAGGGGCACAAGCCTTAACTTTTGCTATGAATACCCGTATGGATCAAGCTCTGGGGGTCACTGTGCTGCACCTCAGCATGGGGCCAAGCCGCAGTCAGGGGTACCTTTTCCAGCCACAGGGTACTTGCAGCCCCCTAAACCGAGGCCTGTCCTCGGCCTCATTCCTCCCGACCTGTGGCAATAATGGTAGATGTCACTGGCTCTGTCTCTGCATCCAGCCGTGGGGCTCCGAGCAGGGGCTTCACCTGCCGCTTCTGGCTCTCAGTAATCCTTACATTAATATAAGTTACATTTGGAAATAAAGCACGGAAAAATAATATCGCCTGAAAAATAAAATGCAATTGTGGTACGTTTCAGGATGTGTGGCTTTATCTTTTGCTTCCCAGAGTATCGAGGTGACATTTGGAAATCACGATTAAAGTTCACTTTTAGTGATATTGATGTGGATTTGAAAGGTAGGGAAACTGCAGGTTGGTTATTGCCAAGGATTTTCAACCGACACTATTCAAACCTCTCCAAATCCTCTATTTAATCAGAGTGGGGGAAGGCAGGGTCAGAAATCTGCCTTCTACTCTAAAAGCATGGGCGTTTTCAAGTTCATTACAATCAAAGTAAAAATATGCATGCACTTCGAATTTATCTCTGTTTAAATGGACTCACCTCGTTAACATCTGATTTAATTATTCTACCGCAGTGTACCTGGGGATGAAGCCATGTTTTCAATCTCCGAGCTAGCCTGGCCGGCACAGTGTACGGCAGAGGAAGTGACAAGTAATTTCTAAAGAGATCCCATTTCTCTTGCAGCAGGAGGTTTTCAGTAAGGGAAACTGCACCTTTTTGACTTTGAAAATAATTACCTTATAAAAATTAAAAACCCTGAGAGACTTTAGCATAAAAGTTCTACAAAGTAGCAAAATACGATCTGGTCCCTGTGAACTCTTCCATTTCGACACTGCCAGGCTCTGGGCTCTGCGTTCTACACTAATTCAGAGAAGCAGATCTCTGCAAAGACAGTTTCAGACAGGAGTGCAAATTCTTCAGCAATTCCAGCCCAGGGAGGCAGGAGAAGGTTGCCCCACCTTCCAGTTTTAATAAGAAGACAATTCGGCACCGCGAGGAGAGTGGTTACGTGCTTCGTCGCTCTGCTGCCGGCCGAGTGCCGCCTCCTTTCAGGCCGGCCAGGCAGAAGAGAGACGGTCATACTGTCTTTCAGTCACCACAAACCACATCATCGAGATGACAAGAGGAAAAAGGTTCTCCTCATTCCTGTCCCGGGTTGCTCTCTGTCCAGTTTACTGAAACTGTTGTGGCTTTAGATGGGGCACGGGTCACCTGCAGTTCAGACACAGATCGAGCAGCACTGTGTCGTCTCACACCGTGGCTGTCAGTGTCTTGTTCACAGTGGTCGCGAAGAGCCCGAGGTGGGGGTGAGGCAGGTCTTAGCTCCCATGTGGATACTCGGCTCTCAGGGTCCGTGCGAAGGAAAGGCAGGCCCGTTAATAAACTCCCATCGCTGTCCAACGTCCTGTGCATTTGCGGTGACTTGTGAAGCTTCATTCGCTTTCTGGGGCTCTAAAAACATGCCACCAGCTGACTCGGGATTGAAACCAACAGGGCCAGGATAAACAGCTTGCTGGGAATGTTGTCCCTCTTTGGGTGTTGGGTTGGCCCGCTTGGCTGACCTGGGTCTAGACTCTGGTGTGCTTGGGATGAGCACATCCAGAGACCGAGTGTCACCTGCAGGTTTCGTTCTGCCTCCAGCCATCCCAGGCTAGACTTTGCTGTTCCAGACCCCTTAATGTGGTCATTGGGACCTCTGCTCCTCTGTGAAAGGAGCATGTCTTTTGTCCTCTATCTTTCACTATGGACGGCCTTGACCTCATCCCAGTGGCAGGTCCCAATAGATGTCCTGTAGACCAGTCCCTAGATGACTAATGTTTACGAGATGCATGTATTAGTTAGAATAGGCTAGGTTGTGCTTTGATAACAAATTAACCCCCAGATCCCAAAGTTGAACACAAAAAGTTTATTTTTTGCACATGGTACATTGCAAGTCAAGGGTGTGTGTGTGTGTGTGTGTGTGTGTGTGTGTGTGTGTGTGTGTGCATTTGTGTATGTAGGGAATTCTGCTCCATCAGTCACTCAAGGATCTAGGCTGCTGGAGGCCCTATCGTCCATACCTGCAACATCTAGAACACACGACCCCTTCGGTCTCCTCGGCAGACTGGACTTCTTACGTGCTCCTCTGTGCTTCAGTGCTTCAGCCTAGGAGCGACAGGTGGCACTTCCGCTCACATCCCATTGGCGGGGAGTCACTTAGCCCCACCCAAGAGGGCAGGGAAGGCGAGTCTTCTCTGTGTCTGGAAAGAGAGGACAACCAGGTACCTACCAGAAAGCCTATGCCTTTGTTTCAGGCATAAATTACTTATTTACTTAATATAATGAATAAATATCAGGCACCCCAGGGCAGATCTCACCCAGAGCAGCGCAGATGTTCCATGACTCCTCACAGGTTAGCCTGAGTAGCCTCGAGCAGGGTTCAGAGGGGTTTTTTTTCTCCTACTGAAGAGGTCGAAGACCAAAAACCGTTCTGAGGAGCACCGTTTCAGATGGCCAGCTCTGGGGCAGCAGCTAGGAAACCCCGAGCAGTAGGGCCCTGCCACACGGACAGCCCTGGCTCGGTGCCCCGTGGCGGTCTGCGGTCCCGTCCACCTGCAGGCAGGAGTCTGTGCTCAGAATCCCTCTTCAGCGTGGCAGGCTGGGCCCATTCTGAGATGCCAGAGCTTAACTTACTGGAACAGAAACCACATCAAAGAGCCTGTCACATGACAGTGCTAAGGATCCCAAACGCCACATCAGAACACTCTGGCTGGTGTGGAAGTCCTGAAATGTGACGTGCATTCTTCACTGGGAATTAAGAACATGTGGGCCCAGTTCTAATTATAGCCCACCCTTAACGTGTTTTTAATTTAGGGATTGAAACACTTGAGCTTTGGGGGCCAGAACTGACCCAGCGACGAGAGGGAGGCCACATTTACTGTGACGAACTTCCAGGGAACTCGAAAGACCGGCACACAGTAGGTGCTCAAAACGGTTTTTGTTGATGATGATGCTGTGTTGCGTGACTTATGGCGACAGGGGTAAAACGCAGCTGAATTTACTCTGCTGGTTCTTCAGAGGACATAGACACAGCCAGACGGCGCCTTAACTCCTCGGCAGTGAGTACGAAAAGCCAGTCATTTTCAGCATCCGAGAAGCACCAGCAAACTTCAGTTATTAACAACAACAACAATAATTTTTACCATTTATCATATGTCTACTCAGTTCTAAGGCACCGTTCAAAGAACTTAGCACGAATTATTTAATAGAATCATCACAACCGCCAAAAGGAGGGGACTCATTTTATCCTTTTCACACAAATTAGGAAACTGAGGCTTAAAACGTTTAAGGAACTTGACCAAAAGCACGAATTTAAGAAGCGGTGGAGCTGAGTTCTAACAACACGGAGCTGTCTGATTACAACGTCCATGTATGTTTCAAAATAATTTCCTTCGAACCACCCAACTAGTAGAAAAATTTAAAACTACAAAAATGAAGAGGAAATAAAATAAATATCATCCGTAATCCACTATCCAGAGACATTCACGCTCACGATTTGGCGTAAGTCTGTCTTGGACTTTTCCTATGCAGATGTTACTCACAGGCGAGCGGCCTTGCGCGCATGTCAGCGTCCCCGGGATCATTCTCCAAAATGATACAGTCCAACACCGGAAAAATTGCCAAATACCGTAATGCGGATTCTACTTAAGGTCTGTGGCACCCTGGAGGAGGCTCCCTGCAGGCCACACAGCAAAATTATCTTTGTGCTTTTGCCTCCTGCAGTCATTTCTTCCTCTCTCATGAAAACCAATTCCCGACTATCTCCCCTTTTCTGATTTGCACCCTCACCCATCACCCTGCTCTGGAAAGCAGCAGGTTCTCGTCCCGTCCTCTCCCCTCAATGGCAGGGCCGGGATCGTAAACAATGAATGAATTTACTCTCGTCTCTCACACACACATTTCCTTACACAAACGAACTTACGCTGTTTTTAGTAACCAACTTTATTTTCCTCAAGAGTATGTTCTCTTATATAGGGGACATCTCAAAGTTCTGTTTGTGATTATTTTACCATGATTGACAAGAAAGAAAAAGCCAAGTGCCAGTCTGTGCCCTGGGAGATTGCTGGTAGACCGCTGTCTCGGTTATGTCCTTTGGACTCATGGAAGTCCTTCTGACTGTATTTAGGTTAGTATTCAATATGTTTCGGTTTAAAGGATACTGTGTAAAAGAGAAAACTTTGTACAGGTCACCAAGACCTGACCAGATAAGTATTTTATTTCTACTGTTAGTCAAACTCTGTTTTATTAAGATAAAGCGGTGGCACCAATGATAGACCAGTTTCCCCCACATCGTCCCACATGTATTCTTCTCACTACAGAGTAAACAAGCCATTAAGAGAAAATTCCGAGCCTCATTTCTCATGAAAGAGCTTTGGGAGCTGCGTCAGTGGAGCAGACCAGCTTCTGACAGCCAGGAATCCCTTACGTAAGAGGGCTGAGCCCCAGTGGGGGGCAGCTGGTACACATTTGTCTAAATTAGTGGTCTTCAGCCATTTTTGATCACATGCTATGTGGTAGATTAAAGATGGCCACAAATTCCTTGACAGACTACTTATTGAGGGATGGGGTCTACACCTCTATCCCTTGAATTTTGGATGGGATCTTGAACTGCTTTGACCAATTGAATATGATGGAAATGACACTATAGCACCTTCTTGCTCCAGGCCTTAAGAGACTGGCAAGTCCTATTTCCTGTCTCTCGGCAGCCAGCCACCATTTTGTGAGGAAGCCCAAGCAGCCCATTAGCGAAACCATATGAAGAAGAACTGAGACGCCCCCAGCCAGCAGCCCTGGCTGAGCTCCCAAGCGATAGCCAGCACCACCTTGCTAACCGTGTGAGTAAGCCACCTTGGAAGAGGATCTCCCAGACCTAGTTTAGCTGCTCCAACTGATGCTACTTGGGGCAAAGATAAATTGCCCTTCACAAATTTTTGATCCACAAGATTGTGAACAAGATAAAATGATGTCTTAAGCTACAAAGATTTCAGTTTGTTTGTTATATAGCAATAGACAACCAGAACACATCTTTGTCACCAAAAACATTTTAGCAATCTTTGTTATACACTGTCCTGTTATATTATGTACACTATAAAATATATCAGAAAGAGACAAATTTTTAAAAAGGGTTAAGCATAAATAGAACTTTGAAAATTTTCTTCTCACAAACCAGTGGTTTATTTTGAGCATATATACATTTTGGTGACCATTGGTCAAGAATAGGCGATACTTTGAAATCCAACTCAGTGCCAGTGAATAATCTCCCAATACTAGTCAAATATTTGAAAAATGGAGAGTGTATAGATAGCACATGGCCCGACAGGAAACAATTAACCTCGTATCTATGGACAGCCAAATTTAACCCAAGCAAGAACACTTAAAATTTAAGAATAGAGGGGCAATTTTTGCCGCTTGTATACTTCTCCTCTCCCTTTTTAATTACCACAACCAATAAATAAACTTTTTGGGGTAAGACTAAGGGATTAAGAGTGATCTATTCATTGGAATCTTGCTGCAGCCTAGGGAGAATTTAAATGCACTAGTCCAAAGCTATTTCACAATATATGAATATTATTCCAGGTCAATAAATGAAAGTACACATTGTTATTTTAATAAATGCATGATACTCCAATGGGTAGACACATCATTTTTTGACCTATAACTTATCATTGGATATTCAGGCTATTTTCCAACTTTTGGTGATTATAACAATCATTCTTACAGCTAAATCTTAGACTATATCCTTATGTATTTAATTATTTCCTTCAGATGCATTCCTAAAAGAAGATTGGTTGGTCATAAGGAAGCTTTGGATAGGAGCAAACATTGTTAAATTTCTCTCCCAAAAGTTCGTACCAGTTTGTAATTTCTCCAGCAGTATTCATTTCCCAGTACCCTCAATAATACTCAGTACTATAACTTAAAATATAATTTTGTCAATTTAATATAAAGATTGTGCTATACATATATATGATGAATATTTTATGTATTAGAGTTACTCTTTTGCCTATTTTTTCTATGTATTTTTATAAGCTACCTCTATTTTTTGTGGGAAGGAATGAAGCACACTGCAAACAAACAGTTGCAAAGAGGTATTTCCTAATTCTGGGAGAGACAGAAATGGCAGTTTTATTAGTCAATAACTCCTTTCATTTGCAAGCGTCATAAACACAACTCCAATTGGCTTAAGCAAAAAAGGAGTTTATTGGCTCACTGAAGAGTTTCAGGCACAGCTGGACTCAATGGTTGAAATTAAAAAAAACCATAAAGACTCTCTCTCTCCGTCATTGTGCTCTGGTTGCCTCTGCTTGCCTGCACTCCCAGACAGAGTCTTGCTTTATGTCAGTAAGGACCCAGAAAAAGAGAGTACTGTATATCTTTCCAAGAGCTTTAACAAAAGGCCCAGAGAAGACCGCGATTGGCCAGCTTAGGTCTTGTGCTCATACCTGAGCCAATCATGGTGGCCAGGATAATGGAAAACTCTGATTGGCCAAGTCTTAGTTCCATATCTTCAGTTAGGGACATGGTAGGTTTCACCACAGCCAAACTAAATGAGTACTATGGAATTAGGGGCAGGGTGATTCCCAAAGGAAGGGATGCTAGACAGGGGAAAAAAGCATATATCCATTTGAGCAGATTTGATAGGTTTTGACCACCCCACAGCTATTTCTGGGTGTTTAATAGGAGGTGATTTGATACAGTAAAAATAGGGTCTAGGAGCCAGGAAAGCTGGGATTAGTCCTACTTTGGTCACTATCTGCAGTAGCTCTCTGAGCCTCAGATATCTCATTCATCAAAGGGAAAGATTAATCCCCACCTTACCTACCTCAAACGATTAGGTAAGACTCAAATGAAATCATGAATGCAAAAGTGCCAAAAATGAAATATCATGCAAATGTATATGTTGCATACAAACAAAAATAAAACTAGGAAATTCTGTGTGTTCCCAATTTTAGTTTCGCATGCCCCCTCCTTGAGAGGTTAAATGAAAAATCAGTGTGTTGTGGCTCTGAAGTCCACCCGCCCCCAACCTTGGCTCTGTCTAGAGCAGTTCACTTTAATTGTGCTCAAAGTCACGCTGAACTATGTCCTCAGGAAGCAGGAAAGGGGAACAGCCGTAATCGCTGCTAGTAGCTGGACACAGTACTGACGTCACTCTACGCTGGTTTCTTTCTAGGAACATTTGTATCCTGTCTGTCTTTGCTTTCCAGCTAATTAACAAGCCCGTGACCTTCCTTCACACAGGAATGACCCACAGTCCGGCGCGGAGCAGCAGGAAGCACCAAGCGCATCTGGTCAGCCATGGAATTGCAATCTTGCCGAGTCCCAGTTCAGGGCAGGGCCGGAGAGAGAAGCCAGGCATGGGCGTCTCTGAGAAGTGAGGTCTTCAGGTTGGGAAGTTTGTTTGGAAATAGCCACATGCAGGCGGGCAGGGAACGACACAGAGAATTCTGCAGAGGGCCTGTTTTTCACCCAGCCACCCAGGGAAACCTGCACTAACTGTTCTCAGCCAACAACGTAGACCAGTGCACATTCTGCGCCAGGCAGGAAAGCAAGGCTTTTGCCCATGTCCCTACTCAACGCCAGCCAGGATGTGGCAGGAGACGGGGCGGCTCAGCGAAGGATGCTCCAGCCAGCTTTAAAGCAGGGAATGCTCCAGTGTAGGTGACTGTCTGCAGAATGGCGATTTGAGAGGCTCAGGCATGAGCACAAGACCTAAGCTGGCCAATCACGGTCTTCCCAGCTCTCAAAATGCACCCCCCACACAGCCCACCAGATCGCTGCCTCAAATTCCCACAATTCGGACAATTCTTCTAGAGTCACTCTGTGATCACCAGGAAGCCCTGTTGAAATGCAAATGTGGGGAAAGGGTAGGGTAACTGGGGAAAAGGACCCATCGAATCATTCTCCTGCACTGAATCATTGTCCCCCAAGAAAGGTAGTATTGCGGGGGCGGTGGGGCAGACAGGGTGATTAAATAGGGGACCAGAGTGAAGACACTAGATCCTCGAAGGAGTGAACAGTCATGAAGATACATTTTGCCTGTCTCCGAGGCTGGTCTCTGTAGGTTAAAAATTACTTAAAATGCATCACCACAAACTATCACATCTTGGTCACATCTGACCTCATTCCTTGATTTAAATAAAGAGGAGAAGACAACAGCCTTCTTCTGTCACTTTGACTACAGGTTTTGCTAAACGATTGTTTACATCTTAGTGCCCTGCTGGAGACCGCTGAGATCTAAGCTTCCTTGGCTGGAACTGGTTTTCAGTACAAATCTGTAAAAACAAAATCTGAGTTCTCTCGATTTCCAGATGGGATCTGTTGATGTTAACACTGTGGCTTCAGGAACGCTTTCAGGCCTATTTTTTCTCCTCCTGAACAGAATGAAGCTCCGGCCCGAGGGCAGCTTCCCTCCATTTTGTGCTGTTTCGGTTCCTAGGAGCCTGGTCTTTCGCTCTTTCTCAGCAATTCTTCTTTGGCCTGGCATTGGTGGCGAGAACTGTATTTGCTTTCGTTGGCTGTGGCGCCCCCATTCAGAGAGTCCGTATTACCTCACGACATGCGGCACAGAAAGCTAAGAACTGGAAAGTTTCTCTTTTGGCAACATTTCCCCCGTCACCCTGGCCATTTCCACAGGCAACACTTTCCACACCCGTTGAGCACAGAGTTTAGAGGGTTTGAAATCACAGGCCTCTCGAGATTTCAGGCCTGGCTACAAATGCCATCTCCAGAGGATACTGAAGCAAGGGGTCACTCCGAACAATTTGGGTCGGACACATCAGTTAATGCAGAGGAATTCGGGGGACTCCTGTCTCATCTATGGGCAGCCTTAAGGGTAGCTTCTTCGGCCCCCAGGGTGACATTTAGCCCATAAAATCAAACAATGAGGCAGTCAGCTTTTGTCAAAGCGGGGCTTCTGCTCCCCAAAAGAAATGCAATCAGCCATGCTGGTGGGAGGAAGGCAAGAATTACCCTGGGAAGGACAGCGGGACAGCCAGGGCTGCAAAGTGGATCGCCGCACGGGGACCTAGTGACAGTCACAGACAGTCCTCTGAGCGGCATGCAGCAGCGGGAGAGCCACAGAGAAGCCAAGTCAACCTATCTGGGAGCGCCAAATAAGGCCACATATTAAACAGGCTCTATGTCACCCGAGGATGCCATCAGGCACGTGGTAACCAGGGAGACACAGGAAAGCTCCGGAACCTCAGAGAATGCCGAGGACGTATCTGAGGCTCTCCCTTGGTGTGAGCCACACGCACCTCTTCCTCCGTGTTTCCAGACGCAGGTGAGAAGCGGCACGTTAGCGGGGAAGGAGGCAGAGGGAGAGGCTAGTGCCGGGGAGCATTTTTATCCATCAGAGAGTGAACTCTGTCCAAAGGGACTGTTTAAATTATGGAAGCTTTAAACTATCTTGGACAGTTAGTCCCTTTTTTGCCTTCTGAGCAGAGGGTGAGGCGGGCTGGGGAGGGTGGGGAAGCCAGCAGAGATGCAGACAAAATAGACTAATTGTCTCTTTCTGCACAGCTCGCGTGGAGGGGACAGTTCTGTCATCATGCTACAGGAAAGGCAGCACCTGCCGCCTCTGCTTCCCAGCCCACGCGGTTCCTGTGTCTTGCAGCGCGAGCAGAAAGAAGCCTCCGGTCTCTGCTCTGCCAGATCCTCCCCGCGGATGAGTGGCTGGGACTTCGCTCACGGTCCCCTCCTGAAGGCTTGGGCCGTGAGGCTCCTCTGTCCCCCGCCTGGACCGGCTGGCAGCGGCTCCCACCTTTGGCCTTTGCTCACCCCCCTCCCAGATGCTGTCCTCACACCTGGAATTCCAGAGAGTTCCCCTGGGTTCCTCCCTGCGGCGTCGAGGGGCAGGGCCAGGCCCAAAGCTCAGACTGACCCCCAAGCGAAGAATGCACGAGAATGCAGGAAGAAATCCCTGAGAAGAGCCTCAAAGCCGAACGCAGCCTCCTTGGGGCGCCTTCCGCGGGGGACCGGCCAGCGGCAGGTCTAGAATTACGGCCAAGAAAAGATGTTGCGCCTGTAACGCTGCCCCGCTGGAGACGGCGCCCTCGCTTTCGTCTCCTTCCCGCTCTCGCGCTGCCCACTCCGGGCTTTGTCCTTTCTGTGTGTATATTTTCTTCCTAAGGACTCTTAATTAACGGAAATAACGACACTTAATGAGCGCTTCCTACGTGCCAGCCTCCGTGTCCCGTGCTTGTCGCGTGAAGCCACGTAACCTCCTCCGAGGCTGGAAAATACCTGGGACTGAAGCACGAGCGGGGACGCGGGCGGCGGGCGGAGCAGGCGCGAGACGCACGCGCAGAAACCAAGCTCCGCTCGCCGCCTCCTCAGCTCATTTCCAGACGTTTCTCGTCCTTGTGCCGCCAGAATCTTCCACGCTGTGGCGACGCTCAGTGCCTTCCCTCCTGTTCCCTCGACCGCCGACTTCCACCCCCGCAATCTGCTGACACCCGCGGCCTCGAGGTCACTGTGACGTGTCCGTTGTAACAACCGCTCTGTTGGGGGATGGGGCGGGGTACACGGCACAGCTCTGCACCTTCCTCTCGGTTTCCTTGTGAACTAAAACTGCTCTCGAAAACTGTCTTAAAAAAAGAAAGCTTTACTTTCACATGCACGCACACACACACACACTCACACGCATGCACATGCACACACAGAGCAAGCTACACCCGGGAATGTACGCCAAGACCCCCACCTCGCCCACTCTACTCCTGCCTCATCACACCAGCAACGGCGCCTCCTCTTTCAGTTCTGTTAAGCTCGTTTCATCCCCAGGACATTTGCACATACCAGGACAAACTGAGAAAGGCTTTGACATAGGGGCGGGGGGATTTGTGGGTATCCTGACTTACCCACCCTCGTCATCGCCATCTTTCATTTTCTGCGCTGGTTTACAACTCTGTAAGTTGTAGGTAACTGAGAGTGACGCAAATGATGATTTTCCATGTGCCAATAGATTCTTTCCAGTGGAGGGACAGCCCATCTTCACCCACCTCCTTCGGCATCGATTTATGTATTCATTTTGGCATCCCTGATCGACCTAGTAAGTGTGGTACTTTGAATTTTCCTTTGAACAGGTTGTAGGATCTTACTGGTTCTATTATTAATTAATGACTTAAAATCTCCAACAGATGTTCATCTTATATTTGTATGAAAATTATGATTTGCCTTAAAAAACAAACCCACATCCTTTAACACACACGTGCCCGTTACGTGCTCTCTCCCTCTTTTCACCCGTTTCAGCCCTGCCCGTCCTTCCGGTCTCAGCCTGAATGTCACAGCCTGGGAGAGGCTGCCTCTGTTCTAGATCGGCTGTCCCTGATTTATTCTCTTACTAGTCTGTTCCTTCATGCACTTATTACAGTTTATGATTAAGCATTCTGTGTGCTCACCATTGTCTGGGAGTCAGATTACCTGGGATTTAAATTTCCTTCTTTATTCTTTTCTCCTTTTTTTTTTTTCTTAGAGACAGGGTCTCACTTTGTCACCAAGGCTGGAGTGCAGGGGCACAACCACAGCTCACTGTAGTCTCAAACTCCTGGGCTCAAGTGATCCTCCTGCCTTAGCTTCCCGAGTAGCTGGGACTACAGCACGAACCACCATGCCCAGCAAATTTTTTAAATGTTTTGTAGAAATGGGGTCTCACTATGTTGCCCAGGCTGATCTCAAACTCCTGGCCTCAAGCAGTCCTCCCAACTCAGCTTCCCAAAGTGCTGGGATTACAGGCATGAGCCATCATGCCCAGCCTATTTTATATATTTTCTATAATGCATATGTGTGCTTTTATAGTTTTTTAAATGTTATCTTTAACCACTACTTTCAAAAGGAAAAGAAAAAAAGAACTGTAGTATTTTTGCCGTCTATTGCCATTTGTAGCTCTGTGATGTCTGCCTCCTCCAGCTGCTCCTGCCCACCCAGATTGCTCCGGTACACAAACTCCTATTGCATTTATAGTCAGTCCCACACGATCATCTGGTAACAGCATCGTGGGCACCTGTGTGTCTAGCACTGTGTGTGGGGATGGGGATGGGACCCTAAGGAGGCTCAGCTGTGTTTCCTGCTCTAGAAGAGTTTATAACCTAATGGGTGACACAAGACATAAAAGAAAAGTTAAATCACAATATGAGGTATTTAACGAAGCACCATAACTTTACATAAATGTTCAGGGTTGGCCAGGCATGGTGGCTCACACCTATAATCCTAGCATTCTGGGAGGCCAAGGCAGGAGGATTGCTTGAGGCCAGGAGTTCAAGACCAGCCCAAGCAAGAGTGAGACCCCCATATCTGCTAAAAATAGAAAAAATTAGCCAGACCTAGTGGCACGCACCTGTAGTCCCAGCTACTCAGGAGGCTGAGGCAGGAGGATCGCTGGAGCCCAGGAGTTTGAGGTTGCTGTGAGCTATGATGACACCACTGCACTCTAGCTGGGGTGACAGAGCAAGACCCTGTCTCAAAAAACCAAAACAAAAAAATGTTCATGCTTCAGTTTACCAAAGGCTGAAATGGTAACGTGGCTTTATGTTATGATCTCAGCTTTGCATGTTTGTTAGTCTTGCGAGTCAAACTAGGCTGCGACTTCATGGAAGGCAGGACCACATCTTTCTTGGCGGTTTCAGTACGATCCACAGTACCAAACACAGCCCAGATGCGTGGCAGAGGTTCCTGCTGAGTGATTCACTTACTGTCCAGGATAACTGGCCCGGCCAATTCTTAGCCCTTGGCTTACCTGGGAGATGGAAGTTTTACGGAGGGGCCCTCCCCAGTGCTGCAGAATTTGCATCCACTGTTACCACCTAAGTACCCACATCACTGCAGAGTTCTGTATTGTGGTCGTTGGGTTCCTGCTTGGGCTGCTTATAGAGAAGACGGGGAATCAGGCAGAGGCTGGTGAAACCGAGAAGTCTGAGCGCCTGGGAGGAGGTTTTCTGCAGTGGAGAGAGCAGCCGGGGTGCTTCCTGTGAGCGGCTCAGTTACCCGAGCCCGGGGCTCAGAGAGCCAGAGCGTTTCCAGAAGACGGGCTTTTGCTTGAACAGAAGCTGGAGACCAACCACCTTTGCACACCTGATCCAGATCTCTGACGCTTTCGGGTCTGGTCACGAGGGTGTCAGCTGTTGCAAAACAACTTGTTTGAAAACCATCTCTAGATCAGGAGCATCAAGGGCAGAGCTCTGCCACCGTCCTGTTGTTTTGCTTTTATCATGTGTAATTTGGATGTAAAGTTCATGCCGTCTCACAGGCCTCCTTGAAAATGCTCCCACGATCACAGTCGAACCTCTGGTGTGGAGACACGACCCCGGCCACTTCCGTGTGTGCATTTGCAGTCTAGCCTGTGACAGAATGAAAGCTGGATTAGAGGAACTGGGATTGCAGGGTATTCCATATGCCGCATACGCTGCCTCCCCAGGTGGCCTTAGAAACTGGCCTAAGCATGTATTGCTCATCCTCTGACCTCAAACCACTTCGCTGCCTCCTCCATCCCACCCTGTTTCTTGTTTAAATCTGTGTCTATACAATCTGATCGTCCTTGTGAAGTGAGACACCGAGAGCCTGGTATCTGTCTCTCTTTTTCTCTCTCGGTTTTGGGAGGCATCGCTTTAAGATCGAAATCAAAGAAGTCACTGCATTGTCCCCCAGATTCTCCCTGATGCTGTTCTCAGGAAAGACCGCTGGGCAGGATGGAGTGATAATGGTTCCCGTTTTGAGGGGCTTTGCCGGGCCAAGATACCCGGGCATGCGAGCCACAGGTGCCGGGTGGTGGCTGGGAGGGGCGGCGGGTTCCCACGAAGAGGGAGTCTCAGTGCCCGATGTCCCTGGAATGCCGGGGTGGGGTGGGGGTCTCTTTCTGAATGTGAGAGTCCTGAGCATGACAGGAGCAGCCAGGTGTGGGGCTCGAATGCCAGGGCGCTTGGGCTCTTTGCTCACCGTGTGGCCTCTCATCTGACTCCAGGACAGGATAAAAGGTTGTCATGTAAGTTCTGCAGCTTGGCTGTGGTGAATTGCACGCTGCATGTGGGCCACATTGCTGTACCCTCCCTGGCAGATCCTTGGCTCTGGGAGCGGTTTGGCACTCACCTCTCTCGCTGGCTCTCTGCAGGGCCCCTCCTGGCAGCTCTGCCCCGGGCCTGCCTGCCCAGGCCTGATGAACGCAGCCGTTTCCCCAAGGATGCCTCGGTGGTGCGGGTGGGGGGTTAAGTCATTCCAACAGCCTAATTGATTGATCACTTTTATTTCTCCTTTGCCGTGGACTTCCTGTTTACTGCTCCTTCCAGCTTATACGAAGCCATTTGCAGCCACATGACGTTTTAAGATTCTCTTTATTCAGGGAGAGCCAAGAGACAAAACTGGAGTCTGTCTGGGAAAACAAAAGAAGCAATGGTTCCAGAGCTTTCGGGCTCCGATTCCCCCGTTGTGGGGGTGGCTGCCGACTGCTCTGCCCTGCGACGTGATGATTGCCAGTTATTAAGCCTGTCTGGTGGAGGGGGAAGCCAAGTGAGGAACAAAACAATAAAAGGGAGATAAATGGCTCTTAGGGACTGAGAACTGTGCAGACCAGAAAAAAAAAAAAATGAAACAACCAAAAAAAAAAAAAAAACAACCCTGCACTCGTTTAGAGTTCATAGCCAGGAGGATAAACACCACTTAATTTGCAAACGATTACCATTTGGAGATGATAAAAAATTAAATGTCACTGGAAGAAAAGACATTTGCACGGAAATCGCAAGATCCTGTGCAGGGAACATTTGTGAATTCCTCCTCAGCTGTCTCCTGCTGTACAATTCGTGGCTAGACTCCATGACATCTATTCCCTGGATGGTTGGTTTTTTGTTTTTTATAACAGACAAGGCAGTGGTTCTCAAACCAGGGCGATTTTGCATTTTGTTACCTTGCCCACACCCACCCCAGCCGCGAACATTTGGTGATGTCTGTAGACATTTTTGGTTGTGAGTCCTCCCAGCGACGAGCCGTACAGGCCAGGGAAGCTGCTACAACACACAGCACAGCCCCCTACAGCAAAAAAATATTCTGGTCCAAAACGTCAGTAGTGTCAAGATTGAGAAGCATTGGTAGGTAATAAGGTATCTGAGGGCAGAAAGGAACAAAGTTGTATTAGCTTTAAATTCTAACCCTCTATTTAGAAGAAGTCAGGGCAAAGGCAAGAGGTCCATCCAGAAGTTCCAGACTTTCTGGGAACACACAGAGTTAATAAGCTCTATGGAACTGGTATGATTGTCTTGGTGTGGTCAGAAGGTCTCGACCACACCTAAAATCTAGGTGGAGACATGGGCACCCATCGCTGTGGCCTAGAAGCCCAAAGCGGTCCCCTGTCCGTGTGTGTGCAGTCACTGCCCTCTAGTGGAACACATGTGTGTGGCTGGTCACCAAGGCTAAACCCTCAAGGCTCCTTGTTCTCTGTAGTGATACAGGAGACAGAACCCTAATTTTACGGATAGGAGACGGGGTTCAGTCCCAGCCCTCACCCCCTCTCAGCCCCGATCATTCCCTTTGTACTTCCCAGGCGTGTAAGCGTGAAACCGTCACACACATAAATGTACCTTGCTGCGGTGCCTCTGGCATTTCACGGTCACAGATGTTCGATCATTAACAAATAGCTATTGAGGGCTCGTGGACATGACAAAGTCTATGGAAGGTAGAGAAAGATCATAAAGCGTCAACAAACAATATGTAACGTGATTTCAGAAAGTGTTCATTGCTATGAAGAAATCATATGACTCAGCGGGATTCAGGGTGGCCAGGGTGGGGAGGTAGGTGCCACTTCAGTTATTCAGGGTGGTCAGGGAAGGTTTTTCCGTAGGGAGGTGCCTTGTGAGACAGGGAAGAAGGAAGTGACCTCCTGGACAGAACTACCCTTGGACAACGGCAATCGGGGGCCCTGCCCTGGGCCCTGGGATTTAGAGGACCGCAAGCACTCTGATTATTCAACACTATTCAGACACCTTGTCTGAGAGCTGCCAAGGTTGTGGGTGGTGGGGCTCCCAAAGTCAGACACAGATGGGTAAGGAGAGAATTCGCAAGCCAGGTAAGAGAAGGGACAAAGTAATTAATTTGTTCAACCGTTCTCAGACAGCCTAGATGTAATAGATAGGTGCATAAAGAGGAATTGCTTCCCGGAGTTCTGAGCATCCATTGCTGTTGTTCTTCCTTGTGGTCTGGAACTGCCCAAGGACGAGAGTGGGGTTTGCAACATTAGCACGTGGTGCATGAGGTGTGCTTTGCAGTGTTAAATAATTTATGTTTCTCTTAAACGTGCATGTATGTATGTTGGTTTAGATGCAAGATGCTGGAAGCCTACCAATTCTTCACCTTGTCAACCAGATGAACATTGAACACGGAAACTTTTTAAAAATAAGATATTTAATATAATTTAGCTAAATATTCCAAAGAAGTTTTTCAGCTTTACTTAAATCATTCTAGTTTAAATTTTTCATGTTCACTAATTAGAATATGCATTTTTAAAATTGTGAATAATTTTGAATACCTGATAAAAATAATTTTTTGAAGGCATAGATGAAAGCCATTTTAATTTTTAATTTTTTACACTACCTTTCAGTTATTTTTTAATGACAATATATTTGAATTTTGTACACTTTGAGGACAATAATGTTTAAAAAATATTTTATATCATTCATCTCATCTAGGACACAAATTATTTGAAAATGATTATATTAGAGATTTAAAGGAAAGCAAAAAATGACCTCTGTGGAATAAACATATAGTAAGCTATAAATAATGTATATCTCTTTTATTACTCATTCAAATATTACCAATCAACATAAAACACTCAAATATGTACAGTAATAAATTCAATTGTGTTTTATATTTTGCTCACTTGTGGTCATACAAACCATACATTTACACATATTTTTCAATTTTGTCATTATGAAGGCAATTTATCATAGTAAAAACATAGAACATACTTTATGTAATAGTTTTTAGTGTGATTGATAACTTAAATACTTAGAGATTCAGCATGAGCAACACAGTGAAACCCTGTCTCCACAAAAACAGAAAAATTAGCCAGGCATGGTGGCATGCACCTGTGGTCCCAGCTACTAAGGAGGCTGAGGCAGGAGGATTGCTTGAGTCTGGGAGTTTGAGGTTGCTGTGAGCTGTGATTGCACCACTGCACTCCAGCCTGGGCAACAGAGTGAGACCCTGTCTCAAAAAAAAAAAAAACCTTAGAGATTTGGTGTATATACCCTTGTCCCTGGCCCCCACTAATTTTGGGGTGGGCCTGTATATTATACAAAGATCTAGGGGAAGGGGCAATAACATGTTCAAAGGCCCTGAAACAGCAAAATGCTTGTCATGTTTGAGAGACAGAAAGGCCAGAGTGGGGGCTATGGTAGGAGAAGTTGGAGAGGTAGGCAGGGTCCTTGCCCACATGGTGAGGCGTTTGGATTTTCCTGTCCTAGCCATGGGAGGCCACCGAAGGCTTTTCAGTTGGAGAAGATAAGATGGTTCTGGCTGCTGTGTAGAGCATGGTCTCGGGTCTACAAGGGTGGGGGCAGGGCCCCATCAGGACGCGGTTGCTTCAGTTCTGATGACAGTGACTGTCGTCTGAGTTCCAGCAGTGGGAGCGGTGAGACATGGCAGGCTGGGGATATATGAGATGCCTGGATTTACTGATGAACTGAGTGTTAGAGTTGGGGAAAGAGAGAATGATTCTAGGTCTTCAGCTTCTGCAAGTGAGAGGGTGGTGGAGGAAGTCTAGAGAAAGACGTACAGAAGACCTTGGACCTGTATTTGGAACAGAAGTTCTGCTTTTGCAGAAGTGTAAGAGTTGCTGACAATTACCAGAAACTAACAAGGTAGGAGAGATTTTACTATAGCGCCTTCCTACATCCCAATCAACAGCCTGCAGGTCTCACGGGGGCTTATCACCCAGGTGCCAGTCACAGCCTGTCCCATCCCAGTTGCCTGTCAATAATCCCTGCAAGGTTTGACAAGATAACTGAAGTATTACCTCCTGTCTGGCCTCGAAATCCTATGATTGTAAGGTAACAAATGGGACTCGGAAGAATCTTAATTTTTTTTTTCTTTTTGAGACAAGATCTTGCTCTGTTGCCCAGGCTAGAGTGCAGTGGCGTCGTCATAGCTCACTGCAACCTCAAACTCTTAAACTCCTGGGCTCAAGTGATCCTCCTGCCTCAGCCTTCCAAGTAGCTGGGACTACAGATGCATGGGGGCCACCATGCCCGGCTAATTTTTCTTTTTTTTTTGTAGAGATGGGATCTTGTCATATTGCTCAAGTTGGTCTTGAACTCCCAGCCTCAAGTGATCCTCCCACCTCAGCCTCCCAAAGTGCTAGGATTACAGGTGTGAGCCATCGCACCTGGCTAAGAATCTTAATTTTAAAAGAGGACTTCTCGAAGACAGAAGAGGAATCAATCTGCAAGGTGGGAGAGTTTGCATGGCAATCTTCCAGTCGGCCACCACCCTCACTGTGGCGTCATTGTCCACGAGCCCTGTCTTTGTTCACATTTTGGTGCACATTCCCACACGCGTCCTAGTTTTAGAACTAGCAAGTTTTGTTAGATGTCATCATGCCTTCTCAGAGCCCTATGCATTTAAAACAAAGTCACAGACTATCAGAACAGGAAGGGACTTTAGGGATTGGCTGCTCTACCTCTTTGCTGCCTGCGTAAGGGAAGTGTGGGTGAAGCTGACATGTGACACACAGCTGATCACACGACTGGCTGGTCATAGACGTGGGTTGGAGCCAGGCTTTGAGACTTCCAGTCCAGCGTGCTTCCCACGAGCACAGCCTCTGCCCCAGGGATGAAGTAATGGCTTGTGCAGGGCGAGGACGTGATATTAAAATAGGTCTCAGATTTCTTCTTGCAGTGGCTGCAGATTTATGTCATTTTCTGCTATGTGGAACCTTCTCATACCTCCCAAGAGCTCCAAGTTCTTTCATTAATATAATAGTATGGATCTCCACCATCGTTCATCTAATTGACCAACATTTACTGAGTGTCTGCTTTATGGCGAGCCCAGTGGCACTAACGATGTGAAGAACGGGCGAGCCCTCGGTGTGCGTGCGGTGGGGGCGGGCGAGTGGAGGCACCAGCACTGGCGATCCCAGGGCAATGCGTTTGGTGCTGTGACAGAAGTATGTGCAGGGTCACAGGGGATGGCCTGGCACTGACAGGAAAGGAAAGGAAGGGAAGGCATCTGGAACCATCGCGCCCTGGGCTGCGCACAGGGACCAACTGCCATCCCGGAATTCGCCAGGAGAGAAGGAGCGGTTTCAGGACAAGGGAACAGCATGTGCAAAGGCCAAGACGACAGGCAGAATTGGACACATTTGAAAAACTGCAAGAACTTGAATCTGATTGGAGCATAGCGGGGGGACGGGGAAGGGAGCAGGGCCCGGGATTGCGATGAATCAAAAGCAGGGAGGGTGGTGCGCTGGAGCAGAGCGACTCTCCCAGGCTTCATGCCGTTGACTCCAGAGAGTCAACGGTGACTTCAAGTCCCACCTTCTGCCCTCTGCCTCCATCAGCCATCCCTACCCCACAGCAGAAGTTTTAAACAGATGAAATCTTCGGAGCGAGAATCAAGGACAGTGTTAAAAGGGCCGGGTTGAAAAGGCAGCACGATGTGGGCTGAGTCTATGAACAGGCTCTTCCTTTTAGCAGCACGGCCGCAGCCGCCTCCTTCTCTATCTTTTAGTGTTGCCTTATCCAGTGACTCTCTGGGCTCCCGCCAGCCTCAATAATATGTGGAACCCAAGACAGCCCCTGAGTTTACCCTGAAGACAATGTGCACAGAATCAACAGAAGGCTATAAGCTTATTAACTGCAAAGTATCTGGCATATAGTAAGTAGGTGCTTAATATACATTTGTTGAATGAATGAATGATCCGAATGTACCAACAGGGATTCTTTCCTTGTCTCCCTCTGCCCCCCAGGCTTTCTCTCCCCCTGCCAGATCCCAAATCTGATTGGCTTGGGTGGGGGAGGAGAGCCCTAGAGGGCCAAAGATTGTGCAAGGTGCTGCAGGCAAATCATCTCGTTTCATCCTTACAACAGCCCCTCCAGAGGGTATTTCAGATCCATACTCTCCTACCCAAAAGCCAAGAATGTTTCAGGATTCCGAATCTTCTCAGATTTTAGAAAAGTAACACAACACAATATACATTGTATCATATCAAATCCCAGCGGGCTGGAGGAACACGTTGTAATGGAACACACAGGCCCTTTCTGCAGCCAAGTGTGAGAACAGTCACGCTGTGTAGGATGACACATCACAGTAGGTCAGCTCAGGTCAGGTCTTGATGACCCACGAGTTTCAAAACGCTCTGGCTTTCAGAGCGTGGAAGTTTGGAAATGTGGATAAAGGGCGGTGGACCGGTGACATCCTAACTTTCGGATGAGCTAACTGAGGTTCAGAGGGGTGAAGTAATTGGTCCAAGGTCACTCGACTGAAGGAGTCCAGATTGGGACACAGATGTGTCTGACTCCAAAGCTCGTGCTCTTTCTACTGAAAAATTCTGGCTACTTGCCTGGTGCCCCGCTACAAAAAGGAGCAAAGGCCGTCCTTTCCGGGCTCTGGGAAGACCAAGTTTGGAAAGACGGCGTTTCTTTCTTGAACAGCAATGCCTCCACCTACTGGACAGACACAGGAATGACATCGGGCTCTCCTCCCCGCCCCCGCAGCAGTTTATTGTCCTGGTGGTGGTCTCTCTCTAAAGCAGAGCAGCAGAATTGTCCTTCCTTTCTGCGACTGTGCAGGTGATATTTCAAGGGCTGGAAAGTGGCTACTAAATTGCTCTTACATAATCCATTTCCTTCAAAATAATAATAATAATAACAAAAACAATAATAATAATGAAATCTTTCATCCAATTGCCAGGAATTCTGTAGCGAAAGTGCCAGTTTCACCGCTCCCAGTACCTCCAGAACATACCTTCTCAGACACGACAATCTTCTGCTTCAAACCTTTCAGTGGCTCCCCACTGACCACAGAGGCCTGCTGCTCCGGTGGTTTGCCCCGCCGGGCACCGATCCTCCCCCTCGGTGGGCTCTTCCTGTGTCTGTACATCCCGCTGGGGCACCCGGAACTGCTACTAGATTGGTTTCTTAGCTTTCCCTCCCAGACTCTCAGCTCCTGCACTTTCCATGTACCTATAACAGAGTAAAGTAAGAGTTCAGTCATTTTCGAGAAATAAAAAATTAGAGTGAATTTATTTCATAAGCTTCAGACAATCAAAAATTTGTTCATTCATTAAATGCAAATATAGTAATCATTGTCAGGCTTCTAATTCTCAGTGTGAATACACTTTGAAAATTCTTTTTTGAATATGTGTTTTGGTAGAAGGCAGGCTGGGGAGAACTCGGGCATACGTGTTTCCCCAAAGAAGGGAGCTCTTCAAAGAATGCGATAATCACAATATACAGAATAATTTGTTCCCATAAGAGATGGTTCTTTCCTTGAATCTCCCATATCATCTTTTCTTTTCTCAGGGTCTTGAATTTCTCAAAATGAATCCTCAAAAATGAATTAGCCACGAAAACAAGAAACTGCACGTGGACCGTAACAATTTGGAAGTCGGAGCGGGTCACAAAATAAGCACATACAGTTAATTTTTCAGGTATGTGTTTTGTTTTTGCAACAGATTTATTTGGACATAATTCACATGCCCTAAATTCACCCATTTAGAATGTACAGTTCAATGGTTTTTAGCCTATTCACAAAGTTGGGCAACCTTTGCCGCAATCAATTTTAGAACATTTTTATTATCCCCAAAAGAAATCTTGAAGGCTTTAGCTGTCAACCCTCAAACCACCCCCGACTCTGCCACACCCCCAGGCCCTGGCAACCACTAATCTACTTTCTGTCTCCATACATTTGCCCATTCTGGACATTTCATAAAAATGGATCATATAATATCTGGTCTTTTGTGACTGGCTTCTTTCAGTTGGCATAATGGTTTCATGGCTCATCTATGCTGTAGCATGTATCAGTACTTCATTTCTTTTTATGGGTGAATAATATTCCATAGTATGCATACCCCACATTTTGCTTTTTCGTCCATCAGTTGATGAACGTTTGGGTTGTTTCCACAAGCAGCTATTATGAATAACACTGACGTGGACATTTGTGTACAGGCTTTTGTGTGGGCCTGTGTGTTTTCGTTTCTCTGGGGCATATACCCAGGGATGGAACTATTGGGCCAAATGATATAGGTATGTTTGTTTCCTCTCCCTGCTAGAATACAGGCATCCCTAGGGGCAGGGTTTGAGTCTTCATACCCTGGCCCAGTGCTGTGCACACCGATATTCATTAAATATGTATTGACCGGAACGAGTACATCGATGGTATTTGCAATTTTAACGTGGAACGTGGGAAGGAGTTGTAAGACTAGACAGGCGTCATGAATAAAATGAATCTTAAAAACAAAAACCCAAATCTCATATCATGAACAATCTTTTTTTTTTTTTTTTTTTTTGAGACCGAGTCTCGTTTTTGTTGCCCGGGCTAGAGTGAGTGCCGTGGCGTCAGCCTGGCTCACAGCAACCTCAGACTCCTGGGCTCAAGCGATCCTCCTGCCTCAGCCTCCCAAGTAGCTGGGACTACAGGCATGTGCCACCCTGCCCGGCTAATTTTTTCTATATATTTTTAGCTGTCCAATTAATTTCTTTCTATTTTTAGTAGAGACGGGATCTCGCTCTTGCTCAGGCTGGTCTTGAACTCCTGAGTTCAAACAATCCGCCCGCCTCGGCCTCCCAGAGTGCTGGGATTACAGGCGTGAGCCACCGCGCCCGGCCACCATGAACAATCTTAACACTGAACTAAGAGAGGGCCTTGGAGACCACACCAACCCCGCCTGACCACACACCACGCACACAGCATGGACACGGCCGAACTGGGTAGCACCTGTGAGCCCACAGGCTTTTTCAAAAATTTTATTTAAAAAACAAATATTTATTTATTCATTTATTTATTGAGCTCACAGTTTGAGGACAAGTGAAACGGGAGCAACAATACCTTATAGACTTGCTGTGAGAAAAATTGTTTTCTATCTGAGTAGGCTGCAAACAGACCTGGCCCATAGAGTAGGCAGTCAGTCAATACTACGTAGCTAGCTAAACTCCGTGTGATCCCTCATCCATAAACCAGTCCAAGATTTGGCCTTCTATGAAACATTGTTCACCTTTAACCTTGAAAAGCCTGGATTTGCATCTCACCCTCAGCTCTGTCTTTTGCTGTCCAATGTGAGATTGTTATACCTGTGTATATATTCATGATATCAAAACAACTAATTTAACTATTGAAAAGAGGTGACTAATCTACTGAATCTTGCTCTCAGGGTAAGAATTAGAAGTGCCGCCCCACTGATACTGCTTGGCGACATCCCCACATCTCTGGCAAGCGACAGCCAGTGAGCTGTATACCCTTCAAGTCTGTCTGCGCAATTAGACTTTTGCCCTTACGTGGGGGCATAATCAATATTTTTAAAATGCAGTTTGTCTATTGTATGGATATCAAATAGTCTCTTTCTTTTCAGAGTTCTTGAGATCACTTGAGGATGAAAACCAAATGAGAGAGTTCTATGGGCTGGGCCGGTGGCTCACACCTGTAATCCTAGCACTCTGGGAGACCGAGTGGGAGGATTGCTTGAGGTCAAGAGTTTGAGATCAGCAGAAGCAAGAGTGAGACCTTGTTTCTACTAAAAATAGTAAAAATTAGCCAAGTAACTACAAATAGAAAAACAAAAAATTAGTCAAGCATGGTGGTGCATGCCTGTAGTCCCAGCTACTCGGGAGGCTGAGGCAGGAGGATCCCTTGAGCCCATGAGTTTGAGATTGCTGTGAGCTAGGATGATGCCATGGCACTCTAGCCCAGGTGCCAGAGCAATACTGTCTCAAAAAAAAAAAAAAAGAAAAAGAGAGTTCTAAGTTTATTTTAATATTATGCTTAAATACTTTAGGGTATAAAATAGTATTTTCTCCACACTAAAACGAGTTTGGAATGATAGAATCTCTGAATTTCAGAATATAAATGCATTTCAGTTATTTTCAAGTTCAGGTGCAAAACTCATGCTAGAACAGAAAAATATCACCCAGATCAGTCTTGCTTTACCAACCAGGTAAAAATAATATGTAATCAGTACATCAACTCAACAATCTAGAAACTGCTAGCCTTAGTCGATTACGCACACAGTATAATTTCTGTACATGAAGGATACTTCTAAAAACAGTTAAAACTTTCTAACCTGATGAATAGGCAAAAAAAAATTTTTTTATAATACAATCTTGCTTACACTATTAATTTAATACCCACCTTCTCCTAATACATAGAACAGAGGGGACGTTCTCATTTCCTGTTTGTGAACAAATCCCAATTAGCACGGTGAGAATTACCACGTTTTTATTGCTGGGGTCAACAAATACCCTAAAGGTTCCCAATTTGTGGTGGCGTTTGACAAATCACAGACATGCCACCACCTGGGTGATTCCCAACAACTGAATCTTACAATCAGCCTCTCAGCCCTCTGCATTTCTACCCCACCACCACCGAGAATCACAACCAGGGGTCTTCCGCTCCTGTCTCTGGGGGATAGGAGATACACAGTTTGTAAGGTGGAACAGGACCCCAATTTGGGAAAGGAAGCTAATTCCTCTGTGACTGTCATAGAAAGACCTAAGAGAGGGCCTTGGAGACCACACTAACGCCTCCTTACCGCACACACACACAGCAGGGCAAGGCTGAACTGGGCAGTGCCCTATGAGACAACAGACTTTTAAAAAAATTATTTTTTAAAACATATTTATTTGTTTGTTTGTTTATTGAGCTCACAGTTTAAGGACATCTTGACTGCAATCTTTTACCAGCTATTTAATTGTTATTTTTCAATTAGAAGGAAAAGAAAAAACCCACCCGTCAGAGGGATGTGGGTGTGTTATGTTTCTTGGAATCCAGAAGATCAGGAGGGGAAATAAAAAAAAAAAAAATCCATCAAAAATGTTCCCAGTACAAAAGTTGGCAAAACAGCTCTCGCTCGCTGTTTTTTTTTTTAAACTGAACTTTGTAATAGGAGAAATTCTCTCACAAGCAGAACGTGTTCCTGAGCCAAGTTTAGGCAGAGGAAAATTTTTCCAGCACGTCAAGAACGAAGCTGACGTTCCATTAAGAAAAAAAAATTATAACGCTGGAGGGAAAGGAAAAGGGAGGAAAAGGCAGCAGAATCAGAGGGAGCTTTAAATCCCCGCCGGGGCGGCGCGGCGCGCAGGAAGCGCCCGGGGAAAGGGGAGCAGCGCGGCGACCGGCGCTGGCGGGACGTTTCCTGTTCTGCCTGGAAACCCGCGGCGGGGTTCCAGAACATCCTCCTCGCTCGGAGCCACTGCGGAGTCGGAGACCACCCTCGCCCGGCCCGGCCCGCCCGCCTGCGTCCGCGCAGCTCCTCCCGCGGCGCTCCCGGCGAGGGGACGTCGCCGCCCGGGCGGCGCGGAGACCCGGCGACCCTGGGACCCGGCCCCGGAGGGAGGTAGGCGGCGGGAGCGGCGTTTCCCCTGAGCGCGCGTCGCACAGGGTCCCCGCGCGGGGGCGCGCCGGGTGGGGACCGCGCGGGACCGGCTGAGGTCAGGCTTTCCTTTCCCTCTTTCCAAGTCTAACTTCGTTCTCGCGCCCTGGAAGCACGTTTCGTTTGGTGGGGGATGTATTCGTGGCAGAATTCTGCGAAGCAGATAGTGTGAAGCCCCTGATCTCTCTGTTTCTTATTTTTTTCCTGAGTCCCTGAAATGTCAGAGAGGAGCCACACATACCTTCAGCGCTGAGTGGGGTCAGGGAGAAATGAGGAAGGGAAAGTCTGGGAAAGGCATTTTCACCACGATGCACCAAGGCCCTGCTGTTCCCCAGAACCCGGACCAGGTGTCGTTGTGGCCTGGGGTGCTCTGGCCTTCCTTGCCCCCCGCCCTGGGGAGTTGTTGCTCCAGCGGGGGGTGGGGCTGGGGCGCAGGCCCTCCAGCGCCAGTGCTGTGCGTTTAGGGACAGAGCCCAGGTGCTGCCTGAAAGTTTGTCCCTGGGGAGCTGACTGGCTGACCCAGAGGCCTGCATGTGGCCCTGGGCTTTGTTAGGGACATGCTCCCAGCAGTTGGTGGCTGGAAGGCTGGCCTTGGCAATACACGTGCTGACATTGGACTGGCTCGTAGAACGCATGTGGCTTGTGTGCAAGGAGTACTGGAAAATCATGAAGCAGTCGCCAGCGAAGCATTTCAATGTCCTTTCTCTGAACTCCTAGGGCTTCTGCTGTCTGTACCGCACATTCTGTTCCTTTCCCACCTACTGCCTTGCGCTGTTCTACAGGCTAAATAAACGAGGAAACATATTGAACAAAATGGTGATTACCTGCTACAAAACGGCGACGTTGAGGCAGTGCACTTGCCACATGCCAGGCGCCATTCTAAGGGTGGTCGATATTATCATCATCATTCCCGTTTTACAGATGAGGAAACTGAGGCTAGAGACAGGGCTAGTAAGTGGCAGAGGAGGGATCTGAAGTGAGGCAGCCTCCGTCTTGAGTCGGTGCTGCTATGCTCTGGAACCTCAAAGACGGGTTTGCATCTTGGTTCCGGCATTGTCTAACTGGGTGACTTGGGACAAGTTAAATGCCCTCAGCCTCAGTTTCCTCATCTGTAAAGTAGAATGCTAATAACTCCAGCTCACAGAGGTGGTGTGAGAGGTAAATTAATTTTAGAAGATTATTTTGCTGGAGCAGGTGCCCAGTGTGAGCATGCTCTTCCTGGTCACTGTGGTGTGCAGCGTAACTGCCGAGGGATCCCTTTCACCTGAACAGCCTGAGAATTCTCAGGAGGTGGCAGCGGTGCCCTATTAGGATTTATACCATCCACGAGGGACGGAGCCCCCTTGTCAGCCAGTGTCAGACTGTAGCTGCCTTCCCGCTAGACTAAGCTCCCTGCAGGCAGCGTGGACATCTTGTATACATTTGTTTCTCTTAGAAAACGTCTTTCAGGCTGTGATCCGAGTTCATCATTGCTCTTCGGAAGGGTTGCAGCGTCCCTTTGGGGAGGAGTTCAACATGGAGCCTGCGGATGCCCTAGGAGCTTCCTCTTCCCACTGCCAACAAAGTAGCTCTGTCCTTACCTGACTCTTATGTTGAGGTTCCCTGTTGAAAGAGAATTGTTAAAACATTTACGGAACTGCCGACCTGGAAGAAATAGTGCTTTGCCTGGACTGAAAATGACTGCTTACCGAACGGAGTTGATGTTCAGAGGGATTTCTCACTTCCCCTGTCTAGGCTCTCAGTTGGCCCTGCCCTCCCATCCGCCTCTGTCCCGGGGAACCCGCTGGAGGTGGCGTGCCATCCAGGCTCAGGGAGTGGGCTCTGCCATCTCAGGCAGCCTATAGGGACTTAACAAAGGGCAGAGCCCCAAAGAGCTTCTGTTACAACCTGGCCTCTCTCCGAGTCTTTTCGGGATGTGCCCTTCTCCACTGTGCTCACGGTTATGGACTATGTGGTCGATAATCATAATAGCTAATTATTGATCTTCCTTGATGATAACAGCTTACTTACTGAGCCAGGCGCTGTGCAGATTGGCTCTTGTCATCCTCACCGAAGCCCTTTGAAGTAGCTCTCAGTGTGATCCCCACTCTGCCAGGTGGAATCCAAAGGGAGGAACATTCAGTGACTGGCCAGAGGGCGCCCAGTCACGTAGTGCTGAAGGAGGATTGGAGTCCCATCCTCCTGCGTCTGAGCCATCACCCTGCTTTGAATATTTTTGCAGCCCTGTTTGACAGAGGTAAGAGGGATATCGTCGTGAGTGTGGTTCTTTCCTGTTTTACTGAACAATGCCCCCGGGGAATAGTCTGGGAGGAGCAGAGTCTCAGGGCCAGGACAGAATGTTCTATGGAAGGAAGAGTGCTCCTGTGATTAAGTGGAGCTAGGATTCTTGTCCAAACCGCTTCCCTGATAAACTTCACTTCCTCTCTGAGAGGTCATATGGTTTAACGGGAAAGAGCCAGGCTCTGTAGCCAAACTGCGCAGGTTCAAATCTCAGCTCTGTCACATACGGCTAGGTCGTCTTGGGCAAATGACATAACCCTGTGTGCCTTAGCCTCCTGTGGAGAGAGATGATATTAATAATTACAGTACCTATTTTCACAAGGATTATTATGAAGGTAAAATGACTTAGTCCACATAAAGCATATAGAACTGTGTTTGGCATAGAGCAGGCACTCAACAAATATGTTATTGTGTGTAAACAGGTTGTTGAATTAACCTAAGGAAAAGCAGCCGGGTGGCAGTCTGGAGGTAGGAAGTAGCTAGTGTTGGAGATACCAGCAAATGTAAGGTAATTTCACGCTGAGCTGGGGAGAAGGATTGGGCCAGGATCCCCAGCTACGAAGGGCCCCAGGAGACAGCCAAAGACCTACAGGAAAGAGTTTAGATGTCTTCCCAGAGGTTCAATAGAAAACTGAAAAAACTAGTCATTAGTTGCCAAATTAGATCCTCAGATTTAATGGAGTAAGTATAATTTATTTACTTTTGTAGTTATAGAAATTAGTCCCACCTTTGACCTATTGTTATAAAAAAACAAAAGAATCTTGCTTGTTTTTTTTGCGGGGGTTTTTTGTTTTTGTTTTTTTTGTAAATGGCATTGGCTGAACCACTTGTACTTTTGGAAGGATGACTTTAGGATTTTGAACTGAGATATAAAATTTAAGCCCTAAATATAGCTGATAGGAAAAAAGCACACAGCAAGGAGATCCTGACTTACAAAAGAACGTTCTGGCTTTTTCAAAGAACAAATTTGCGCGCACAGCCTAAGTCTGGATTAAATGGATGACGATCTTGAAGCTAGCATGGGTCAGTTTGCCAACTTTTGCTGGAAGTCCCAGCAGGTGAGAAATAAATCAATGGCTCATGTTGACCGAGCACTTCCTACCAGCCAGGCATTGTGCGAAGTGTTTCCTGTGCCTCTGCCATTTGTTTAATCGTCCGGACTGCCTGCCAGGTGAGCAGTTATTATCCCAGTTTGCAAGTGATAAGCCATTTCTGTGTGTTTGAAGAGTACCGTATGTGGAAGTTGCTGGACGGAGCCATAGCTCTCCCTGCGCCAGCGCAGCAGTGGTCTGAGCGCAACACTCTGGGGCACTGGGGAGAACAGGGCAGGAGATGCACAGAGCACCTGGCGGGGGGCGTGAGGTGTAATGGCATCCACTGGGCAAGGAAACCGCCGCAGGCAGCTCCAGGTGTGGGCACAGTCGCGAAGCAAGTTGACTTCTTGCCCTTCTCCGTGCCCTCCCAGAGGCCTCCCTGGGAGGGATTCCTCCCTCCCTTTGTGCAGCGATCTCAGTCATTCCCTGACTGGACAGGGGAGGTCTCCGCTGTGGGCTCCCACCCAGCCCTGCTCTGCATCTCGTACTCTCAGTATCTCGTATCCAAAATTGATGCTCCTATTTTTTTTGTCCATCAGAACCCCCTTTGACCGGTGCCCAACTTTAAGCAAATCATTCGAAAGCAATTAATAAATCCATGCACTCTCTACCGGGAGACTTTTAGGCTTCACGGGGACAGTGGACAGGAGATGCACTTGGCGCAGGTGGCTCCCAGGCACGCTCCCACCACCCTCCGCAGTGGTCACCTGCTCCGTGGCTGGAAAGGCAGGCTCCCTTCTGAGGGTCCAAGGGTCCAGATCACAAGCTTTCGGTGTGTTATTGATGGAGATGCTGCTGACCTGAATTTTCAGAACATTTACAGCATCCACCCTACAGGGACAGCTCCAGGCAACAGTGTGAAGTGTGCGATGTCATTTCTCAGTGCCAGAGCCCCCGTCTTTGTCCTTTTCGCTTCCCTAGCAGCCGCTCTCCGCCCGCTGCTCAGCCTTCCCGCATTCCAATCCTCCGTCCTCCCTCATCCTGCGACGCCTCTAGGCCCTTCCTTCACCGGACAGTGCGAAAGTGCACAGTGTGGGTGTGTTTGTGACAAGAATCAAATTGTTTTGCTGGAGACAGGATGACAATGGACTTCAGGAGTTAGCGGGCAGTTTGGGGAGGGTTTTAAGGATTTTGGAATATAGGTCCTCCTTAGCCCTCCCGCCTGTTTGGGGCCCAGCAGTCATTATGCAGGGTCCTAGTTTCATAACTGGGGGGGGCGGTGTTTGAGGAAGGGAGAAAAGTCTGCTGTGTGTCCCCTTATCCCAGGCCACCCCAGCCATGTGAGGTGGGGGAGGGGAGGGAGCTTCTCCACCTTCCGCACTTTCAGCTCTGGAGAGGCAGTGAAGATACCTTCTTCTTAGCCTCACCCTCTGTTTTTAAAAGGAGGTTCCAAAGAGATATTAGCAGACTGGAGCATTGAAAAAACAGACACAATACAGAACAAAATGCACCAAGGGGGCAAGGCAGGGCTCAGTTATTGCTCAACACGGGACTCTCCTGGACCCTTGGAACTTTCCATAGTTTGACTTTCTGGCTAATTATTACCACCTGCGTGGTTGCTGGCAGCCCAGGCTTTGCTGGGTCTGCCAGCCCGAGGGCTGCCCCAGCTGTGGCCAGCTGCCCAGGCACCCTGGAGTTTTCTCTAGGGAACAAGCAGGTGCGTCCACTGACCACCTCCTCGCCTCTTGAGGGTGGCTCATCAGAGCCGGGTCTGGTTTTCCCAGTGTCACGGTTCCTTTTCCGGCACACCTGTGCTGTGTCTGCACGCGCACGTGAACACAGCCTGCGCCTGTCCTCGGAGTGGCTCCACAGCCAAAGGCACTGCACGCGCTTGGACAGACGCAGAGACACGTCTTGGCAGGAGAGAGGCCTGGATGCATACTTCAGTAAATAAACAGCTGTCGGGACTGGAGGCAGGCGTCAGCCTGGCCTGGGAAGGCACTTAGTCCGCTTCTAGAGTCACGAGCATCAGAGCTGAGAGGGATCTTACTCTCCATTCGGAACCTTTCATTTTACAGCTTTGGAGAATGAGGCGCAGAGAGGTGGTGAGTTGCCCAAGGCCACAGAGCCAGGGTCCAGGGTCCTCTCTATTTCATAAAAGCAAACTGGTATATGCGGATAGTCCCGAGAAGGAATTAGTTATGTGGGTGCTGGGTATTTCCATTCGCCCTCATAAATCCCCTCTCCACCATTCTCCACTCCTGCGTGCCCAGGAGGCTGGCTGGAATGGCTCCCTTACATCTGGCTTCCGGTTGGATTCAGCTAGCGGAGGGCACATGCAGAGGGAAGCAGAGGGAGGGAGGTACACTGGGAAGGATTTATTCTGCTTGGTCCCTTCCTGCTGCTGCTGTGGGCTGGCTGCGTCCTCTGACTCAAGGCTACAACTCGCATCAGCAGCCTGACCCTTCAGGCCTGGAGCAGTGACAGCATCTCCCTCCCCTCCCCGACCCTGCAGCCCTGGGCTACCGCACTGTCTCTTGCTGTCTCCCAAACCCTACTCAGACCTTTGTAAACAGTCCCCTTATTAAACTCTCAAATTGCAAAGTGTTACCTCCCAGCATCCTGGCTGATACACATGGATGGTTTTGTTTACTAAACCATCTCTCAGAAAGAGAAAAATCCGTATGGAAGGAAGAGGTACCTGAGTTTTAGGAAGTGGATGTGCTGGTTTCCTGTGGCTGCTGTAACAAATGACCACAAACTCGGTGGCCTAAAACAACAGAAATTTATTCTCTCACAGTTCTAGAGGCCAGAAGTCCAAAGTCAGCATCATTGGACTTGACAGGTGTCAGCTGCGCCCTGCTCCCTCAGAGGCTCTGGGAGACAATCGGGTCCTCACCTCTTTCAGCTTCTAGTGGCTGCCGGCATTCCTTGACTTGTGGCCACATCGCTTCAGTATTTATGTCCGTAGTCACATTGTTTTCTCCTCTTTGTGTGAGATCTTCCTCTGCCTCCCCTTCATAGCGATGCTTGGATTGTATTTAGGGTCCGCCTTGTATTTAAGATAATCCAGGATAATCTCACCATCTCAAAAATCCTTAATTGAACCCCGTTAACAATTAAGGTAACATATTTGCAAATAGGATAGCGTTGTTCCAAATAAGGTAATATTTACAGGTTTCAGGAATTAGGACCTGGTTTCGAGGCCATTTTTCGGCCTACTGCAAAGTGCGGCAGAGGCTCGGGGGGATTCCTCAGAACAATTCTACCGGCACACATTTGTGGACACCCTTGTGCTTGACACCGCCAACAACCACGCTGATGGACGAGGACAGGTCTTTGGCGGGTGCACACTGTTGAAGGTGCCTTTCAGCCCAGAGACTCTCATTCTCTTATTTTGGGGAGTGGCAGCCGGATGTCACTGTGAGAGTCCCCTTCTGAAGCCAGCTGATCCTCACCAGGTGGAGCACTGAGGGGGACAAGATGATGGGCTGGGATGGGGACACAAAAACTGTGGAAGGGCCCAGCCTGGAGACATTTAGGATGTGGGAGTCATTTTACACAGGAGGCTGAATCCTAGACCATAGACACCAGAAGACCCTCAAGGAGTTACCTAGCTCTCTCGCTGCCTTGTGCAGATGAGGAAATTGACGCCCGGAGACGAGGATTTCCGTACTCACAGCTGGGGAATGACAAGCCCAGGACTGAAATCGAAGTCGCGAAGTCGCGGCAGTCAACCTAAGTACTTTGCACTATGCCTCCCTGTCACGCCTGTCTCACCACCTGTCCTCCCCCTGGGCAGCCTTCGAGTGTTCTTTGTAGGATGTCTTCCCCGAATGGTTCTGCTTTCTGGAAGTTGGTAAGCAGTCGGAAGGTACGGGATGTCAAGTCTGTGTTGCAACGTGAAAGAACGATGCTAAGAATAGTGGCTTCGATCGATGCTGTCCTGGGCGCCAGCCCACCGTGAGCAAAGGAGACAGCGGCAGAACGCAGATCAAAATCAACGCGCAGTGTCCTTCGTGGAGAAGGTCTCGCTGTGAAAGTAAGTCAGCCGAGCTAAGCAGTGAGCCCAGCAAGGTAGCTGATTTGCCTTCTGCCGCAAGCTCCTTATCTCCTCACAGACCTGGGTGGTGGTTCCTGGCCGGAGGGCAGCAGCAAGAGTGTTGCTTCCCTTCTGCCTGGGCAAGCCCACCGCCAACAGCCACGCTGATGGACGAGGACAGGTGAGTCCCTCTGTCCAGATCACACCCAAACGGTAGAGTCCAGATCTGGAGCCATTCTTTAAGAGTGATAATCACGTTCCAGAGATCTTCCTATGATACGTAACTCATAGAACATAACTTTTGTGAGAATTAAAAGGGAAACTGTGGCCAGGGGCGGTGGTTCATGCCTATTATCATAGTACTCTGGGAGGCCAAGGCAGGAGGATTGCTTGAGGCCAGGAGTTCAAGATCAGCTTGAAGGCCGGGCGCAGTGGCTCACGCCTGTAATCCTAGCACTCTGGGAGGTCGAGGCGGGCGGATTGTTTGAGCTCAGGAGTTCGAAACCAACCTGAGCAAGAGTGAGACCCGTCTCTACTAAAAATAGAAAGAAATTAATTGGACAACTAAAAATATATAGAAAAAATTAGCCGGGCATAGTGGCACATGCCTGTAGTGTAGTCCCAGCTACTCAGGAGGCGGAGGCAGAAGGATCGCTTGAGCCCAGCAGTTTGAGGTTGCTGTGAGCTATGCTGATGCCATGGCACTCTAGCGTGGGCAACACAGTGAGACTCTTTATCAAAAAAAAAAAAAAAACAGCTTGAGCAGGAGTGAGACCCCCGTCTCTACTAAAAATAGAAAAATTTAGCTGGACGTGGTGAAGGGCACCTGTAGT
This sequence comes from Avahi laniger, assembly GCA_963575035.1. NCBI lineage: Eukaryota > Metazoa > Chordata > Mammalia > Primates > Indriidae > Avahi > Avahi laniger. Next base: position 48,389 of record CAUYSK010119345.1, read on the forward strand.
CGCAACTACTCGGGAGGCTGAGACTGGAGGATCACCGGAGCCCAGGAGTTTGAGGTTGCAGTGAGCTAGGCTAATGCCACAGCACTCTAGGTGACAGAGTGGGACTCTGTTTAAAAAAAACAGGGGGAAACCACCTTAAAAGCACTTACCAGAGTGCATTGCATAGGATAAAGCATTAAATAAATAAAAATAATAATAATAATTTAATTATATTATTATTAAATAAATTATTATTATTAGATAAATATTATTACTACTACTATATCATCATTCGGTACAAGGCGACTACATCGAGTGACTTCCCAGTCTGAAGAAAAGAAAACTTGGAGGGATGTGAGTTCCTGTGTTTGAAAGACCATCCTCTGGAGAGAAGGTAGAACGATTTTGTATTTGTTCATTCAACTAATGCTTTCTGCGAGCACACACTGCGTTTCCAGGTACTTTTCTAGGGACTTGAGAAGGTAGCCGTGGACAAAGTAATGAGGACCTGGCTCTCATGGGGGGGTGTGGTTATGAGACAACACGCAAAGTTAAAATAATTTCAGAAGGAACCAAGACAAGATAATAGGGAAAGATTATGGGACGGGATTGGGAGATGCTTCTGCAGACTCGGATGTTAGGAAACTGTCGCCGAGGTCGTGCTGTTTGAGTTGGGTCCTGAGTAACGACAAAGAAACAGCCACATGTGGTTCTGGCACAGGCAGGGTCCAGGCAGAGAGCTGTCAGTTGTCAATCAGGATGGTGGAAATTATTGGCAGGCAGATTCAGCTAAATATAAGAAAGTATATTCATTTTATACTTTGAGTTATAATATAATAACATTTTATTAATTCTCTTGATCAAATTGTTCCAGCTTTGGCCATTGAGAACTCTTTCATTTGGCTTTTGTATCCCTCTGCTATACCTCCATTGTTGTGGGTTTTGGTGTGTGTGTTTTCTGTTTTTTTTTTGAGACAGGATATTTATATATGAGTGGGAGTGCTTATATTTAGCTAAATATAAGAAATAATATATGAGAGTGTTTTTTAAATAAATACACTTTTTTATTTTACAAGAGTTATAGATCTATCTACAGAAAAGTTGTGAAGATAAGGGCTGAATGGTCCCATTCGACCCACGTCCAGTTTTCCCGATTATTAACATCTAACATTTGCATGGTACTTGTGTCCCAACTGATGAACCAATGTTGATACTCTGTTATTAACTAAAGTTCATACCTTATTGGCTTTCCTTAGTTCTTACCTGATGTCCACTTTCCATTCCAGGGTCCCATCCAGGAGGCCACATTGCATTTAGTGCTCGTGACTCTTAGTCCTTCTTTGCTTGGGAGCTTCTCGGACTTTCCTCGTTTTTGATGACCTTGACGGTTTTGAGGACTCCTGGTGCAGAATGTCCCTCAATAGGGATTTGTCTTACTTTTTCTTAGGATTAGAGTGGGGTTATGTATTTTGGGGAGGAAGACCATAGAGGTAAATTGTCATTCTTACCCTGTCACATCAAAAGCGCATACTGTCAACATGACTGTCCCTCTCGGTGTCAAACCTTGGTCACCTGGCTGAAGTAGTATTTGTCGAGCTGCTCCGCTGTGAAGTTACCCTTTCCCCCTTCTCCAGACTGTTATCCTTGGAGGAAGCCACTATGTGCAGCCCACACGTAAGGAGTGGGGAGTTAAGTGCTGCCTCTGAGGGTGGAATAGCTACCTAAATCATTTGTAATTCCTTCAAGGGAGATTTGTCTCTCCTCTTCATTTATTTATTTGTTTAACCATTTATTTATATTAGTAAGGACTTGTCTATATTTATTTTATACTTCGAGTTATAATAATATTTTATTAATTTTCTTGATCAAATTATTCCAGCTTTGGCCATTGAGAACTCTTTCATTTGGCTTCTGTATCCCTCTGCTATACCTCCATTGTTGTGGGTTTTGGTGTGTGTTTGTTTTTTGAACACTGTTTTTTTTGAGACAGGATCTTGCTCTGTTGCCCAAGCTAGAGTGCAGTGGCATCATCATAGCTCACTGCAAACTCAAACTCCTGGGCTCAAGCAATGCTTCTGTCTCAGCCTCCTGAGTAGCTGGGACTATAAGCATGTGCCACCATGCCTGGCTGATTTTTCTATTTTTTGTAGAGATGGGGTCTTGCTATGTTGCCCAGGCTGGTCTCAAACTCCTGGCCTCAAGCGATCCTCCCGCCTCGGCCTCCCAAAGTGCTGGGATTATGGGCGTGAGCCACTGCACCTGGCCTGAGCACTTTTTTTTTTTTTTTAACCTGGCATTACAAGGTACTCCAGGCTCATCTCGTATGTTTTCCACCCCAGTCCAAGAATCAGCTGTTTCTCCAAGTAGCCCTGGTTCCTTTTATTGGAGCGTGGCATTGAAACCAAGATCTGGGAGCTAGGTATGCTTGTTGATGCTGGGGTGTCATTGCTTCTAGGCCTTCTCAGTTGATGGAACAAGGAGATATGTGTGTGTACTAGCCCATGTACGTACACACATTTGTAAGTATTTCTATGTGTAACCCTCTGTATCTGTTAATATATTAAGCTAAATATGAGTTCATACTGATGTCTCCAACTCTAACCCGTGACTACAAGGATCAGTCTAGACCACTGCTTGCTTATTTGTACCTCCTCCAACAGTGAGAAACATGGCTCCTCCACCTGCCATCCATTGTTTCAGTTGTTCATTTGCAACGTGCATGTATAATGGTATTAGAATTGTTAACATGGGCCCATGGGAAGCCCCTTTAGCAAGTAGATTACAGTGCTTATGTACAGTTCCTTTTGCCTTTCATCTTAACAGATGCCACTCATTTCCAGAGTTACTTAGGTCAGGATCTTTCTCCCTACGCTGTCTTCAGTGAGGTTGTTTCATACATTTGTGATATGGTTAGATTATTTTGTCTGGCCTGCATTCCATCCAGGATCCTCTGACCTCCTAAATGATTTTTCTTTAATTTGCGTACATCTGTGCTATGAAGTTCTATGGGTTTTGACAAATGCACAGTGTCACGTTTCCACCATTATCGTATCATATAGAACAGTTTCATGCCCTAAAAAGTCCCCCGTGCTTCACCTGTTAAGGCTTCTTGAGGAACAATACCTGGGGAAGGAAAGGGAGCGAAAGCAAGAATTAGGCAGGAGAAACTTCAGGCTGTGGTACAGGCCTGACAAAGTCTCAGCCGGCCTCCTGGGGAGCTGCAAAGCAAAGATTGCCCCTTCCAGGAGTCCCCTGTTGGGCAACAAGGGCCAGGGCTTTATACTACTGCCTTGCTCAGCCATTGTCTGGGGACCGCCAGAGAAGACATGGCAAGAGCTGAGACAGACCAGAAGGCGCTAACAGCTGGAGGTTATCAGCTGACCACATTCCTTGAAGCTTGCTTGCTAAATCCTTTCTTGCAGAGGGATCTGAGTGCTGCAACTCTGGGTGTGCCAGAAATATCTTCGGAAATTCCAGGCAGAGGTTGGCTGACCACTGGTCAGGAGTCTTGAGCAGAGGGTCCGCCATCGGGTGGGATTTGGGACCAGATGATCCCATTAGCTCCTTTCAGCTCTTGGGTCCTGTCGCCCTTGATCCTGCGTTGGTCCAGGTAACCCAGGCGTTCCTCTTCTCACATTCAGCCCGCCTTGCTCAGGCCTCTGCTTCCCTCTTGCATATCGTACGCCTTCCTATGTCAGAACACCCCCTTTTCCCCAGCGACCATTTATAGAGGGGCAGAGAAGCCAGAAGACAGGGTCTGTGGCTCTCACTTCTGCTGTCTACACCTTTTTAGATCCCAAGTGCTCAAAAAAAAAAAAAAATGGTTACAGGACCCACAGCAATATGGATCAAGGAGTCGAACACAGATATTAATAAAAAGTTTGTGACTACAGGCAAGAACATGGAAACTTTCAAAGTTAGGACTATGCAAGCCAAATCCTTGTCTGAAGCGTCCCCTCCCTGTAACACGGAAAAAGCAAAACAGCAGCACTCGCTCCTGATCTGTGCACACACCACAGCTGGCGAAAATGATACTTTCATCTTCTTCCCTCCTCACTCCTTTGCTCGTGGTTGCCCTGGATTTCCACCGGCAGGTGCGGAGTCATTCCACTGCAGTTCTGGGCTTTCTCTGCAGGAAAATAGAAAACTTTCAGGCTTCCTGAAGAAAGAACAGCTCTCGTGTTTTGTTCTACCTGTGCTTATTCTGCCTTTTATTTAATCTGCTTGAGGTTAAAAGCCTGCTTTTATTGTTTGTTTTTTGGGTTTTTTTTGCAACTTGGCAGCTATTTCTGGCTCACAAGTGTCCTAAGGTTAAATAATTAAGGTCTCTACATGGCCTCTAAGGACAGTCTTAACTTCTAAACCAAAGGAACTTATTTTACTTTGTCTCCCTTTAGAGATTTCCTTTGAATGTTTGCTGCTGCTTTGTAGCATCTTCAGGATCTGTAGACCCTGTTTGCCCAGCTAGAGAACAGTAGCAGTTTTTTATGTTCATGACGCTATTTTTGTACAATGAACCGGCATACTGATTTTTTTTTTTGAGACAGAGTCTCACTCTTTTTGCCTGGGCTAGAGTGCCGTGGCGTCAGCCTAGCTCACAGCAACCTCAAACTCCTGGGCTCAAGCGATTCTACTGCCTCAGCCTCCCGAGTAGCTGGGACTACAGACATGTGCCACCATGCCCAACTAATTTTTTTCTATATATTTTTAGTTGTCCGATTAATTTCTTTCTATTTTTAGTAGAGATGGGGTCTCGCTCTTGCTCAGGCTGGTCTCGAACTCCTGAGCTCAAACAATCCGCCCATCTCGGCCTCCCAGAGTGCTAGGATTATAGGCGTGAGCCACCATGCCCGGCCAGATCTTTACTTTTTAAATTTTATTTATTTATTTTTAGAGAAAAGGGTCTCACTCTTTGTCACCCAGGCTGGAGTATAGTGGCACCATCATAGCTCATTGCAACTTGGAACG
>CAUYSK010119346.1:0-12372 GCA_963575035.1 Avahi laniger
TCAAAAAGTCCCCAAACAATAGATGTTGGCGTGGATGCGGAGAGATAGGAACACTCATGCACTGTTGGTGGGATTGTAAACTAGTGCAACCTCTGTGGAAAGCAATATGGAAATATCTTAAAGAGATACAAGTAGAAGTACCATTCGATCCAGCAATCCCATTGCTGGGCACCTACCCAAAAGAGCAAATGATGCTGTATAAGAAAGACACCTGCACCCGAATGTTTATAGCAGCACAATTCACAATTGCAAAGATGTGGAAACAACCCAAGTGTCCATCAATACATGAGTAGATTAATAAAATGTGGTATATTTATACCATGAAGTACTATTCAGCTTTAAGAAACAATGGTGTATAGCACCTCTTGTATACTCCTGGATAGAGCTGGAACGCATTCTACTAAGTGAGGTATCCCAAGAATGGAAAGACAATCACCACATGTACTCACCGTCAAATTGGTATTAACTGATTAACACATAAGTGCACATATAAGAATAACATCTATTGGATGTCGGGCAGGGGGGAGGGGGGAGGGGGATGGGGGAGGAGGGAGAAGGGGGCGGGTATATGCATACACAAATAGTACAATGTGCACCACCCGAAGGATGGACATATTTGAAACTCGGACTTGGTGGGGGCGGCAAGGGCAACATACGTAACCTAAACATCTGTACCCCCATAATATGCTGAAATAAAAAAAAAAAAGAAAGAAAGCAGGGACCTTGTCTGTTCCATTACCAGAGGCTAGAGCAGTACCAGGCATAGAGTAGATACTTGGTAATTATTTATTGAATGAATAAACAATGAGATAAGAGCTAAATATATTTCATCTTCAATTTTTCAGAAATATCTTTTTATATTTTTAGTTGTGGACTCCCCCAATCCTCACTGCTTTCTTCCTCTTTCCTCCCTTCTCCCATTCCTTTCTCTTCTGTTTTCCAGAAAAAAAAATTCAAATCAGATTAACATGGAACGGTTCCAACTGGAAAGCAGGAGGAAAAGCAGGTGACATCCAGGATGACTCGCACCCCTTTCCATGTATGTTTGCCTTTTATTTAATTAGAAAAAAATTCAAGTTCTGCAGAAAGACAACAAAGATCAAGAATCAGGAAAGGGTCAAAGATTATAAGTTATATAAAGTACAGCATAATATAGTTTTACTGAAGAGTTCATTTTCTTAAAATAGGATCAATAAACATTCATCCAAAAAAATAATTCTTCTATTAAACTATTACACACCTAAATACACAAAAGTTTATAGAAAACACAATGATGTTTTTAAAAGAAGCAAGAGTCTTGAATTTTTTTATTTCTTCTGAGTCAATCTTGGCCAAAGATTACGCAAAACAAATTAGAAATTTCTTTTCTTTCTACCGTGAAAGCTCAGGAATGGGCTTGGCTTACAGTATGGGTGAGAAGACAAGCAGTTCCTGGGCCAGACTCAGCCCATACAGTTGTTTGTCAAAAATTCAAATTTGAGATTCTTTTGAAAAATTCTTTTCAATCTGCATTTCCAACAGCAACAATCAGCTGGAGCTAAGTAATTACTGTCCTCTCTCATCAGTTACTGAGCTTTAACATCTGACCTAATCTCACTAATCTGTATTTTTCTTACCTTCAGCTTCCTTCCCTTATTTACCTCACTTGCTTGGTCTCTGTAAATTTTCAAGTTTGAAATAGCTGTCTTCAAATAGAAATCAAAATGTCCTAATTTAATACCATGCTGAAGTCAGGCAGGTATTCAGCCAGGACATAGGGATGTGACTGTCTCTCTCACTTATGCTCACTGATCATTCTGATTGGTCAGCACCACACTGTACTGGCTGTTAAATATTTTGAATATAATTTTGCCTAAAATTCTTCTGATCATATTTTTGACGGTTTTTTGGGTTGATATTATGGATATTCAAATAAACAAAAAACTTTATTATATAGTGAGGGCAAAGAAATTAAACATACAGGTAAAGAATTTAGCTAAAACAGATAAAGAATCCTGTTTTACTTTTATCAAGGTGTTAAAAAGTATTACAGTTTAGGGTGCAACTGATTACTCAGCCTTGAAATTAAATCTCATGACCACAAAATATTTGCAGTGATTCACCTAGTTATTGTGACAAAACTCTTTTCATTATCAATAAATGTGTGCCTTTTTCCCTTTACTAAATGAGTTGATAAATGAGTTATATCCCACGTCTTTGCTTAATTAGTTGGTTCTGAAGACACAGATATTCTCAGCACTAGGAGTGGGAGTCAGTATAATCACAGAAAATGTTTCAGAGCAAATCCCAGCAAAAGAGATTTTAAGTAAAATAATGCAAGAGAACATCAAGCACTCCTCTTCCATTTTGTCACACTTGTTTGGGAGCTACACCTGCCCTAAGATGTGTGGGTCATCTGCCTTTTTAGAAGAGGGGACTGGTGACAAGCGACTCTGAAAGTGGCCTTGTAGCCACTGGGGTCTTAGACCTCCGCCTGTTTACTGCCTGGTCCACAAGCGAAATCCGAACCCTCCTTTTCCTGTTGTCTTGCAGAAGGATGTGAGCAACAATTCACTGTGAGTATTTGGGACCCAGTTCTGAATGAGTGGAATAATTGAATCAGAAAATGTTCTAGGTGGAAGGAGTTTTATAGGCTGTTTCATCTGCTCCATTTCTTTTACAATTGAGGAAGTTGAGGCTCAGAAACATGAAGTGATTTGCTTAAGAGTTCTTACAGCCAATTAATTACAGGGTCAGTTAAAGGACTTACCCTATCATTTCAGATGAGCAGATTGGTAGTGTTGTTACCTTGAATTGTGGAGCCAGCATAAGGAAACATTACAGTGCCAAATATGCCATATTTTAGAAAAGCTCTATATTTCACTCTAAGACTTCATGTGTGTATCACTATCCTGCTAAGTAATTTGAAGGCATTTTTTAAATGACAGGATTCTCATCAATACTGTATTCAACTTTAACACTGAGAGTCAACACTTTGGGGGAGATTTAGAATAAATGCCAACAGGGGCTGCATTGTGTGATACAGGGAGGAAAACAGGAGAGTGGAGGCTGGCTGTGGGCAGCATGAGCTATGCAGAGGTACAGCCGGCAAAGAAAACTCCTTGTTCTCTCAAATTCTTCATGTGTCTGGCTTCATCTGTTGTCCACGTTTCTTGCTCTGGCCTCTCTCCCAAGCTCCAGGCTTAGATCCTTCATCATCTTCTGGACACTTCTACCTGGATGACCACATTAAAAACTGAAGTGCTCAGCAATTGTCAAACCACATCTACCATTGTCCCCATTAAAGTGGATTCAGCTCCCTATTCAACAACTTCAATTAAGTGTCCCCCAAACATCTCATGCATAACTCATCCACCCTCATCTTCACCTTGACCCTTCTGTCCGTCCTATAAGTCTCGCTCATCTCAGTGAATGGCAATACCAGCCCTCCAATTGCTTGAGCCCAAAATCCAGAAGATATTCTTAATCCCTCATTTCCCCTCTACCTCCACTCTTTCAGAAAGCACTGGTAAGTCTTGGCCGGGCACAGTGGCTGAGGCCTGTAATCCTGGCACTTTGGAAGGCCAAGACAGGAGAATCGCTTGAGGTCAGGAGTTTGAGACCAGTCTAAGCAACAACAAGACCCCATCTCTACAAAAAATATTAATAGAAAAATTAGCTGTATGTGGTGGCGTGCACCTGTAGTCCCAACTTCTCAGAAGGCTGAGGCAAGAGGATTTCTTGAGCCCAGGACTTTAAGGTTGCAGTGAGCTGTGATGATGCCACTGTGTTCAACCATAAAAATCCTTCCCTGGTTTTCCTATCATGCTTAGAATAAAGTCAGTGTGATACTATTTGCCATGACCCTAAATGACATCACCACTAACTCCCCAAACTTAATTCAAGCCTCTCTTCCATTCACTCACCACTCTCCAACTCTTTGGTCTCCTTTTACTTCCTCGACATGTCAAGTTCATTCTGGCCCAGGACCTTTGCGTAGGCTGTGGCCTCTGCCTGCGGCTCTTTTCCGCCACTACTCCCATGGCTGGCTCCGTCGCATCTTCAGGGCTTGGCTTAAATGGCACTATCTCAGGGGAACTTTCCCTGACTACCTGTTTTAAATTATGATTACTATTACATCCTATCTCAGCACCCTGTTTCCTTTGTAACATTTGTGACCATTTGTAATTATTTTATTTATGGGATTCCCTGTTTTCTCTCCGTCTTGCTCAACAAACTGTAAGCTCCAAGAAGGTGGGAACCTTGATCATTTTGTTCATTTTTTTCTGTCTCTAACCCTAGCACAGGGCCAGCACATAGGAAGCACTCATTAAACATGTATTGAATGAACAAATAAATGAATACCTGTTTATTTCTCTGCAGCTCCCCACTCCCACCTTAGGAGATTATAAAGTATATGAGGGTGACAGATCTATCTTGTTATCAACACTTCTATCTCCAGAGCCTAGCACTGTGCCTGGCACACAGTGAGTATTCAATAGATATTGCTAGATTAAAATAAAATGTAGGAGACCACTTATGAGACTAATTTCAACATACTTGCGACACTGTTAATGATCACCTCTTGGGAAGAAGACAGGGGTGGGAGGGTGGAAGGGAAATCTACATTTTAATGGATATTCTCTCATGTTATTTAACTTTTTTTGCCATCTGCTGTGTATTACTTTTTAAAAAAATACTAATTTTTTAAATTAATAAATATCCCCTTATGGATTATATACTTTAGTTCTTATAAAACTAGAGTAATTAACTCAGGTGTTATTCCCTCATGATGAATTAAAATAGTAATTAATATTAATGTAGTATTTTTTAGTTTCCACACATCTTCACATACATTATCTCATTACAACCTAGTGATGAATACATTAGTAGTAGTAGTAGTAGTAGCAGTCACCACATTTTATAAATGAAGAAACACAGTCAAGGTAAACAATAAGTTATGTATTCAGGGCTTAAGTGAGATCCATGAATATCAGATGCTGGTCTTCCCTCTAAACCCAAATTGTTCTTCTGTTCCCCAAATCATTTCCAAAAGGACAATTTTCTACCTCAACTTCAGATTATACATATATATTATGTATATTATACATGTATATATGTACATATATGTGTATATATATGTATATATTATATGTATGTGTGTATATTGTATAGGTATATATGTATATATATGTATATGTATATATTATATGTGTATTATATATATACATTATTAGAGTATATATTAATTGTATATATATTATATACACATTATTGGAGTGTTGGCTATCCCTTTAAAATGCTATTAATAAATTTCAGATTTCTTGCAATTGATTGAACATCCTGAATAAAGAATTATTCTATTGTTGATTGATACTGTTCTCTGTTTTATTGGAGAAAATATGAGCTTTTTAAAACTTTTTTCCTCTTCTAGTATGTGTTGATCTGTTATCAGCTTTGGATTTCATTGGTGGGAAATTTCTATGGGCTAAGGGACATGATCCTAATATTGACCCAGACAATTACTAATTCTTGTGAGTTTTGTCATATCCCTGCTACTACCAGAGCAGGAATGGACAAGAGTGGACACTTGACAGAATTTCAATCCTAATGATATAAAATGGTGGGGAGGAGTGGTTTCCAGACTTTTCTTTCATGCTAGTCCAAGTGACTTGCCGGAGCTTTTTGATGAACTGGGTAGAGAGGGAAGGGCGACAAATAGGGAAGAGCGTCTTCCCTCTCTCCTCACCAAGGGCTCTCAGTCTTGTTTGCACGTTAGAATCACCCTCAGAACTTTAAAAAAAAAAAAAATGTTGATGCCAAAAACCTCAGCCCCCAGAAATTTTTGATTTAATTTGTCTGAGATGATACCTAGATGTTGATATTTTTTAAAACTCTGCAGATGATGCAATATTAAGTTCAAATTTTCTGGTGCTGCATTCAGCAGCTGACTTCTCCTGGGCCTACTGGGGTGTAGTTTTTCCCTGAAGCAAATATTCCCCTGGCCTTATCAAAGTACTCCCAAGGCCCTCACTGGTCTTGGCCAACGCCATCTCTCCCACGCTCAGTGATGCTGAACTCTGGGGCCTCCAGCTGAGAACTCGCTCAGGCATTTGAGCCAATTCCAGACAATCTCTTAATAAAACACTAGCCCTGCCTGTGTCTTCCTGGTGTGCCCTCTGTACGACGTGAGAAGGCTGCCGATCTAGGTAAGGTCTCTTTATTTTTCCCAGCAAGGTATAAACTTTACCCACTGGCATGCCTAGAACTTAAACTAGTTGAGTCTATCTGCACTCAGTAACAGAATTTCTGCACTTCAGAACCTGCTAAGAAGCATAGCCTGGAGCTGCCTGCTCTCCAGTACCTGCATAAAACCTGACTGAACTCTTAAATCAAAGTTCAAGGTCCATGAGAATCACCCTCTTGGTTGGATTCCATATGCTCCATCTCTGCATGGAGCTAACCAGAGAGCACCACACCTGTACTATTACTTTAGATTTCTGCACAGTGTCACTACAATGGTAACATTGACCATGATGGCTTTGGATTTTTACGGTGAGTTAGTAAAACGAACAGCTACAGGAATACCAGCCCTCTGATTTTCAGTAAAACTACATTTGAAGACAATAGCTTCTGTGATATTTTGCTCAGTGGACAGTATCAACTATCTTGCTCATTTTACTCAATCAGCAAACATTTATTAAGCACCTCCCTTGGACCAATAGGTTCTGATCATACATAGATAAATCAGATAAGTGTACGTTTCCAAGAATTCAGACTGGTATAGAAAACTGACATAAACAAATAATCACAACACAATGGGCCGGGTGCAACAGAAGGGTGTAGTACAAAGTACACAGAGGAGGGCTCAGTTCCAACTTGGGCCAGGCCGTTGGAGAAGGAGTGAGAAGAATTAGGCAGGAGGGTGTGGCTTCTCCAAGCAGAAGGTTCATGCTTAAATTTAGAAAGGTAATTCTGGAACAGAAAGAAGGTGGATTTACTGAACAACGCACGGGATAGCACTCACGCCCAAGCACTGTTCTATGCACTTAGCACTTACGTATAGTAAATGACTTAATCCTTGTAACAACTCTTTGAGGTGGGAATTGTTATCATCCCCAATTTACACATGAGGGAACAAGCACACCGAGATCATGCGATGTGACTGAAGTTGTACGGCTGTTAAGGAGCAAAGCCAAGGTTTAGATGCAGACGGTTTGGCTCCAGCCTCTGCACTTTGCCATCATGTTATACTGCCTCGGGGAGAGAGGCCGACAGAGCCAGAGAGGACAGGAAGGTGGATCAGTTTTAAGGCTGATGCAATAGTCCAGGAGAAATGGACATGCTATACTTAGGAGATGAAAATAATAGAAAAATTGACTGGCACTCTCTCCTTAATTTCTAGCTTGGGGAACTAGAAAATTACTAAGCTTTTAAATGAGGTTAAGGGTGCCTGGAGGCATAAGTTTCAGAGTTGTAGACAAAAGGAAGAGGAAAAGAGAAATAACATTTATAAAGCAACATTTATATTCTAGGCACTCTGCATAGTTATCTTTTTAAATTCCTATAACTCTAAGAGGCAGGTATTAAATAAGAGGAAACCAAGGTTCAGAGAGGTTACATAAGGTCACACAATATACTGGATATCTATTAGTTTGAGCTGCCGGGCATCCTGAGAGCACCCTGGTTTTCTTTGGGGAAATCACATCCCTCGCATTGCATGCAGCCTTGGTGGGACCATAATTCCAGGTATCTGCTTCCAACAAGAGTCAAGAAGCTGTGTCATTTCCCTTTCAGGCTGTTGACATAGTCAAGGTGTAGACAAGCTGGCCAGAGCTAGTTTTGGTTGCTTGAAACCAAGAAATCCTAATGAAACACACCGTAAGTGGCAAAGCCAGAATTCAAACCCCAGTCCACATAACGCCCAGTTCATACCTTCTGCTACTCCCTGCTGCCCCCATGGTTCCTGCACCCAGAATATGTGTACATGGTGATTCAATATGAGCGCTTTTCTACAAACCATTAGAAGCTTATTCCAGGGCAAATGAAAATCTTTACCAGGTAATTATTAATAAATAAAATCAGGTTTATTGAAGTATAATTCACATACAAAAAATTCATCCTGTTTAGCAAACCAGTTCTATGATTTTAATAAACATATAGTCATGAAATTGCCATCAAAACCAAAATGCAGAATGGTTGCAACACCCAAAAAAATTATCTCATGTCCCTTTATGTCAACCCCTACCACCCCAGCACCAGCCCCAGCTCCTGGTAACCACTGATCTGTTTTTTACCCTATGGTTTTGCCTTTTCCAGAATGCCACATAGGAGGATGTTTATACTATGCAGCCTTATATTCAGCATAATGCAGTTGAGACCCATTCATGTGGTTTCATGATCATTAGTTCACTTATCAGGTAAATTTTCCTGAATGTTAAATTCGTTAGGTTTTCAGACAGTCGGTAAATATTTATTAGGCTAGGCACTGTTCCAGATACAGGGAGTACAAGCAGTGACTCAGAGAATTTGCGTCCCTGCCTTCAACGAGCTCACATTCCAGTGTCGGGGTGAGTGGGAGTGAAGGAACAGACATGCAAAAAACACATAAACAGAATTTTAAAAATAACTTTGTTTCAAGTACCAATAAGTGCCAGAAGCAGCTAGAATAGGATAATGAGATAGAGTGATAAAAGGAGACAGAGGGTGCTGATTTATCTAGGGTGGTTTGTTAAGAACTCTCTAAAGAGGAGATGTGAATTGAGACTCAGGTAATGAGAAGGGAACAGCCATGCAAGGATCTAGACAAGGAGCAAACAGCAGAAGGAACAGCAAGTGCAAAAGCCCAGAGGGTTGCTGAGCTTGCCATGCTCAAGAGATGGAAGGCAAGCTCATGGGCCTGGAGGGCTGAGGACCAGAGGTGAGTTATGGGTTATCCGGGAGAGCCGGGTAGGGGCCAGGTCAGGTAGGTTTGGTAAGCCAAGACTGCAGTGTTTAAGTTTTGTTCTAGTTGTAAGGGGAAGCCCTGGAGAGGACTTTATATAATTTCTTTAACTTATGGAGATTTCTGTTTCCTAACTGAATTATGTGGATACTAGCACCTGTGATGCTCTGTTTTCAGACAGATTGCAGATGAAATATAAAAAAATTTTTGACATATAGTAAGCATTCAGAAAGTTTGTCCAATCATAATAATTTTTTTCATTATCTCCTTGAGAGTGGGACACATTCCTGTTTTTCTTATATCTTAAATACATGTGTGATGCTTTGTTAACAAAGATGTCCAACAGAATTACAGAAAAATCAAGGCATCAGAGATCATGAGTTAATATGGATGGCAGATGAATTTCATGTTTAATGTCTCTCCCTTCCTAAAAGTGTTTTCTTTAGCAAAAAATTAAAAAAACACGATTGATAAGAGCACGCTTCCTCACCAATGATGCCAGAGAGGGCTCTGAGGGATCCCTCTGACTTGGAGTGGACTGTTGGACAGCAGGGCGGAGGGCGAGACAAGGCTGGGGACAGGGAGATGTGTCTGGAAGCTTTCTCGGTGTCAGGGTAGAGCTGACAGTGACTCAGACCAAGATTGTGGCAGCGCAGATGGCGAGGAGTGTCGGAAGTGACTGCTTTTGTGGTATGGTGGAAAAAGAAAGAGAAAAAGAATCCCCAAAGTTGTTAAGTTTTATATTTGTTTCAAAAATTTGACTTTAAAAATCTCACTAATGCAAATCTGAGGAAATACACAAAAGTTTAAAACTCCCTCCATAACCTAAAGTAGGTTGGTGACTGATGTGCACAATGCAGGTAAGCTAGTCTTGATGACTGAGGTAGAAACAACCTAAACTTGGGAGATTCGTCGAGTTTCACTGCATACACTAAGCAAAATAAGCCAGTAGCTCACCAGGCTTCTGCTCCCCTGTGTTATGAGAACAGCAGGGACTGAGCACAAAGGGCAAAGTCAGCGTGCACTGACAGGACACCTACATCCAAAGAGCTTTAATATGTTGGTTGAATTCCAAAGCAGAAAAAATGGAAAGAAACTCATTGCCACAGCTGTACCTGATCAAGGTCACACCACGGCCACACTTCTGAACCTTTTGGTTCAGAGATGGGAACTAAAATAAAGTTGAGTCTGAAATAAGGTGAGCCTCTGAGCAAACTGTTAAAAAGCTCATGTTTTCCTATAGCCTTTACTTTTTTCTCCCCTACATCCTCTGTTCTATCAGGACATTAAGGCCGGTGTAAAAGACACTTGGTGCTGTGTTTTGAGATTATCACCTTAAGATTATTGTTTTGACCTACATCTGACCACCATTTTTCCAGCCAAGACCAGTCTCCTTTGTAAATACAGATCTGTTCCAAGGATACGAAGGAATACATCCTAACAGAATGTTCTATTCCTTTTACTGTTAAAAGGATTCGAGGGCCTTGTTTGTTTTGAAACAAGTAAACCAGCCTCCTCCAACCACCCACCTCTCACCTCACAGGACAGCCAACGTGAAGTCAGACCTGAAGGCAGCTGACGGCCTGGGCATAGCTTCTGCTGTTGTCCTGCCCTACCCTTGCCCTTTGTTTGTTTACTTGTTTTTAAGATAAGTTTCTACCTGATCTGAGGGTTCTTCGTTTCACCCTCGGGCTTTTCTTTAGCGTAACATATCCTGCAAGTGCTGGAGAAAGAGTTGATCCAGAACAAGGGTCAGTGGCCCTTCAGAGACGGCAGGTCAATTCTGTGCGCACTCGGGACGCAAGAGAGTGCGGGGTGGGAATGGGAAAATACACGGGACTGCCCACGAGCCCCTGTCCTCGTCTCACCATGAGTCTGCTCCAAGGGAGGCAGGGCCCTGGGAAAATCTCTGCGAGGTATAGGACGACCCCAGAAGAGGACTTCCCTGAGAAGAGAGCAGGTGGACAATCAGGGGGAGGGAGTGGCTTCCCCACTCCTTCGCACGCCTGCACACATGTGTCCTGTCTATATCCCCAGCTCTTGTACCCCGGCATAAACACAAGCACGGTCTACTGTAAGTCGCTCCACAGTAAAGACTTCATTTCTTATGGAAACTTTTCACACTTTAAGAAGTTTCTTTTGAAAAGCAAACACAAAGTGGCTAGCAACTAACACTGTAATCACTGCTGATCATCTCTCCAGGTATTAAACAACGTCTAGTTAAGGGCAAGAGTGGAACACAACAGACATGTCCTGAGGAAGAAGGCGCAGGGAGAGAAGAAGAGAGAGAGAGAGACAAAGTGAGATAGTACCAATTTTTCCTCAAGGTTGCCCAAGTCATAATATTCTAAATATCCTGTGAGGAACTTTCAGGATACATTCATTTATCATTACATAAACATTTTTTTGCATCTGACAAATACGATGAGGCAGCCCTTTGACACGTAACAGGTGCTCAACAAATGATAGCTATCATTGCTGTTACTACTAGTATTAGTACTGCTGCTACTATTACTGCATATCATGTTAACACACTGTTCTGGCTTCTGGAGACAGAGAGGAACAAAACCTAGTCTCTGTCCTCAGGAACTTACAGTCTAGAATGGGAACAGGTGAGTTAGGGGTAGGTTCTGACACAATGTCGTCAATGCTGAGCCAGAGTGGCCCAGACTTCTATGGGTGTCCAGAGGAGAAGCCCTGGCTGGGGGAGGGCAGGGAGGGACACTGCTTCTGGAGAAAATAGACACCAAGAGGAGTCTCAAAGGACAAAAGAAACTGGCCAGGTATATCAGCCAAAGTTGTAATTGCAAGTGACAGAAATAAGACTCTGGCCATTTTAAGCAGATAGAGAATGTATGGAGAGGACATCAGATGGCCACACCGTTTCTGGACAGGCAGAGAACAAGATTTTCGAAAGTGGTGCCAATGCGGCGAGGAAGCTGTTGGTGCATGGCACCACAAACTGACCCCTACACCCCACCCCCGCCACGGCCAACCGCCACGGCCAGAAGGGAGTCTTCCCTGCCCTGTTTCTTGGTATCATTACTTCCAGATCCGATGTTGCTGACAGGTGCAGCTGACGGGCCAAGTGTCAGGTGCCCGCATCTTAGCTGCCAGGGCAGCCGGCGAATTGAGTGATGGGTCTCTTCGACTTCTGTAAAAGAAGACAAGTGCTGTCTGCCCACAGGCTCACTAGAGCCAATGTCTCAACACCGGCGAAGCAGGGAGGAAAGGAGCCAGAGGGCCACAACCTGCGGGTGAGATGCAGCATGGTGCCTTTGGAGGACAAGGGTGATAGCTCACTCTGCCTGGGGCACAGAGCATGGAGGGAGATACCCACAGAGGAAGCTGGAGAGGTAGACAGAGTCTAGACCAGAGGAAAGCCTGGTATGTTTGGTGTCTGCTGAGGAGTTTGGTCTTTATTCTATGAATGAAAGTATGATATGATT
>CAUYSK010119347.1:0-27890 GCA_963575035.1 Avahi laniger
TTTAGGCTACCATCTTTAAGCTATTAGATGAATGTTGCCTTTTGACAACATTGGGCATAAGTGGTACCTGAATTAAGGCACTTGCCCACTCCGTCCTCTGGGCCCAGTGGATACCCAGACAAGCGGGGTCCTTCCTAAACTTTGATTGATCCTCGTATTATCAGTCACTTATATTACAAAGCACAATTGAGACAATGCTTAGTCTAATGGCCCAAATCCTAGCCTGACATCAGCTGAGTCTGGGATTAGAGCTAAGCCCGTGGCTGTAGTTCATGCTTTAGCTACGGCCATGGACAGGGGAGTGTTTTGATTCCCTCTGCCTCTGCCTTCCTTTTCCCTTCTCTTACGCCCTCTTGGACTATTCACTAACACAGGCCTCTTTGTCAGGCCTTTTATTACCCATGGTCCAGACCTTCATGGCTGTGGCTCTACAGCAGGAGCCCACCCAACTGACTCCAGGAAGCAATGAGTGCTTCCTTATTAGAGTTTCAAAATGTTGCCTTGAAAATGGAAGGATGGGTTAGGCCATCTTCCTCATTCCTTCTCTACATCTACCAAAGTAGAAAGTAGTTACATTCAGTGTGGTTTTGACAGATCAGCTGTTGACTGGTAGGTAATTACAGAGCTAATGCTCCGTGGCTCATCAATAAGCTCTGACCTCACCTTCTGATCAGCAGTTCAAGTCCTGACAACTTAATGTTTTTACTTGTTAATGGAGCCAGACGACCTAGAATTAGAAAGGCCCCTGAGGACGGCAAATTCCACCCTCTACCCAGATGCTCTATGAGGCCCAGCCTCGCACACAACCTTCCCTAGATAAAAGTTGCTAAAAGAGAGTTTTTGAACGCCCTTCTTGTTATGCTTTTTGCCTCATCCCAAATACTCTCCCTCGTCCTGATTCTGAGTCATGGCAGATGGAGGAGAGAAGCTGGGGGCCAATGGGATTTAGAACGAGACTCTGTGCGTGGACGGCACACACGGAGCGGCAGGAGGCTGGGCTCTGTGTCTGCTGCTCACTCCAGTTGAAGGCTGAGGGGGCCCAAGGTCCAGGTCCTCTGTATTTGATTTTTAGAAGCCCCCAATGTGTGTATCAGAATGGGATTATAATGAGAAGGAAACAGAGCTTCTCTCCAGAGCTAGGATGGGTCCTTTGTCCTTGCCTTAGCACAATGCTATGGGGAGACGGAGGAAAAACTTCTTTTTTTTATTTTTTTAATTTAGCCAAATTTAATTTCTTTATTTTGAATTTGGTAATGAGCCTCCCCCTTCTTTTGTGCCCTACAAACATATCAGCTGCCTACTAATGTATTTTGACAGCCCCCTCTCCCCTTATTTTCTCTATTTTACTCTCCCCCAATCCATACTCCTCACCATGGAATGTTTACATCTACAACCCCCCTTGGATTTTACTTTTTATAGAGCAGTTTTTGGTTCACAGCAAAACTGAAAGGAAAGTACGTAGATTTCCCATGTACCCCTGTCCCCATGCATGAATAGCCTCCCCCGGTGTTGACATCTCCCTCCAGAGTGGTACATTTGCCACAACTGATGAACCTACATTGACACATCGTTATCAACCAAACTTCATAGCTTATGTTAGGGTTCATTCTTGGCGTTGTTTATTCTGTGGGTTTGAACAAATGTAGAATAACAAGAATCTACCATTTGAGTGTCATGCAGAGTATCTTCTCCACCCTAAAACTCCTCTGTGCTCTGCCTATTTATCTTTCCTTGCCCCAGCCCCTGACAGCCACTGATCTATGTACCGTCTTCATAGCTTTGCCTGGAAGACTTCTTGAGTTAGACACGTACATGGAATCACCTGGGACTTAGTGGACATTGGAATGCAGAGCGCTAGCATCTTCCGTCATAACTGTCACCATCCCTGTTTCATAGGCAGGAAAGTGCAGTTGAGTGAGGTGTTTTTAAGTTTTCACAGAAATGGCAAGGCTGTGACTTGGACCTAGAACCCACTGTTCTTCCTGGTGCTCTATACTTCTCAGTTGTAAAGCATCTCTTGGGGAGGATGATACCCTGCTTTGCCTGGACATGGTGATTCCTCTCATCCGTAAAGTGCTTTATACTTTCTCAAACCTTCTTACATGTGTTATCTCACTGAGTTTTCCACCAGCTCTGTTAAATGAGGTAGACAAGGGTTGTGATCCTTATTTCCTATGTGATAAAATTGAGGTTCAGAGTGCTTATAGGGCTGGCCAAACTTTGCACAGCTAAACGGAGAAGGGAGATACCGTGTATCATACATGTAGCATTTAATATATACCAGGCATGCCATGCCTGTATTATCTCTTTTGAGACATACTTGTGTTACCAAGCTGTGAGTCATACTGTTTTCCTCTTTTACAGATGAGAAAAGTGAGGCAGACTTTCTCAAAATCAAAGTCAAAGAGGCAGGGGAAAGAGCCTGGCACCAAAGCCTAAGCCCCTGCCCCTCTGTATTGGTTTGAGTTGCCATAACAAATACACAGACTATGTGGCTTCAACAACAGGACTTTATTTTCTCACCTTGGGTCAAAGATGGTCATCTTCTTCTTGTCTTCACATGGTCATCCCTCTGTGCTCACACATGTCTGTGTCCTAATCTGCTTTTCTTACACAGACACCAGTCATATAGGACTCAACCTAATGACCTTATTTTACCTTAATTTTGACCTCATTTTACCTTAATGCTTCTTTAAAGGGCCCATCTCCAAATACAGCCACATTCTGAAGTACTGGAGGTTAGGACTTTAGTATGTGAATTTGGGGAGACACAGTTCGGCACATAACACACCCTCTGTGGCCACGTCTTCTCGCCCAGGTCTCCTGACTACCAAGCCCACCTGTGCCCCCAGTTAATCTTATCTCAGCAGACTTGCATGAGCTGGGGGGTAATTTACTTCACAAGGTCCCCCTTTGAGCTGAGAGCCCCTGTCCCTATACTGGGCCTGTTGTTTTGGGATTGTCAAGAGGCCTGGCAGGAACTCTGGAATGGGGAGGGGAAATCTAGAAGACCAGTTGACAGCCTGGGCTGATTCTATCAAGGACTGAGGAGATTGCTTCCACCCTGGCTTCTCCTAGTGGAGCTTCCTAAGGAAGCTGTGTCATGACATCCTGTGGTCACTGAGAGCTCTGGAGTCCTGTGGCACTGGCTCCACAGATGGGACAGAGCCCCCCACCCCCAACAATCTCCCCTGGTGGACAGGAACGTTTGAGGCCGATGCTCAGTATCTGTGAGCCAAACATTTGAGAACAGAAAGAGGAACTCAAGTCATCTTTGGAGACACTGATTTGAAGGCCAGCCACCTTCTAACACCTACAAGGGCAGGATTCACACACACTGCACATCTCTTAAATGCTAGGTGCTGTCTACACACCTGACATGCCTGTCTTCTTTCTTCCTCAAACACAATGTGTCCCTGGAAGGCAGGGATCCCTATCTCCATTTTATAGGTACGGAGATGAAAGCTTAGAGAAGGGATATGACTTGCCCAGGGCCAGACAGTATGCCAAAGGATCCAATAAGGAAAGTGTTAGTGTTCTAAACCAGTAACTTCCACAACTTTCTTATCATAAGAAGCATCTAATGGCTGAGTGTGGTGGCTCATGCCTGTAACCCTAGCACTTTGGGAGGCCAAAGTAGGAGGATCGCTTGAGGCCAGGAGTTCAAGACCAGCCTCAGCAAGAGCAAGACCCTGTCTCTACAAAAAATAGAAAAATTAGTTGGGTGTGGTGGTTCATGCCTGTCATCCCAGTTACTTGGGAGGCTGAGGCATGAGGATTACCTGAGCCCAGGAGTTTGAGGCTGCAGTGAGTTATGGTGACGTGCACTGCACTCTAGCCCAGGTGACAGAGCAAGACCTTGTCTCAAAAAAAAAAAAAAAAAAAAAAAAGAAGCATCCAGGGCACTAGTTTAAAAAAATATAGATTCCCTAGACACAGACTGGTATAGAAAACTATATATACATAGACTCCCAAGCCCTTTGCCAGAGATTCGAATTCAGTGGGTCTGGAATGGGGCCCAAGAACCTGTAATTTTAATATGTATACCTGGTGATTCTTACCCATGCAAGTTTGGGGATCATCAGGTTGAGGAACATTACCCTGTTCTTCATTACCCCAAATATTGGAAAGAGCTCTGTCCCAGTTTGCATTCTTGCCCTTTATTCAAGGTCAGGTTCCTTTCTCAGCCAGTAATTTGCTTTGATTGCTCCCTTGAATAAGGTCCTTGTCACTCACCATTGTCTCCGAACATATATCAGTATTTCAGAGCCTTGACTGCCAACACCCCAGAGCTGCCTGGCCAAGACTCTGAGTTAAGTATTAGCATCAGGTCAAGGAGGGAATGATCCCCTCTGCCTCACTGCAAGGTGGCCATCACCCTTTCAGCTCCTGCCACTGAAATTCTGTCCAGTTTTTCTATATTCCTGGGGCTAAACTGCTGCCTACCCTGTGGGACAGGGCGGGTGAGTGACTGTGTTGAGAGCTGTTTTGCTGTGTGTTCCTTTGTACAAGGTCAGCTTCTAGCAATTACTTTTTTCTAATCACCTGGGATTGTTCTCATCTATGGACCTATACCACAGGAAACACAATACATCCCAGAAAAGGAAATAACAAACAAAAAGCTCTATCCTGAGCTCTGCTCAATTTGCAAAGTAACAGACGGGATCTTACTGATCCCCTTGCAGCCTTCAGAATTGTGCTGCACATTAATTAGAAATCCAGAGCCCTGGAACAAGGGAAATGACTTTGTGTTTCAATTTAATTTGTTCTCATTTTGTGACAGGGTCAAAGTCCACCTTCCCAGTCTGAATCTGAAAGCAAATTATAGCTGCGTCATTTTATATTGATGTGCCCAGGATAAAGACCTTTGGAAAACATTTTCTTCTGGGAATTGATCTGGTTGATAGTGTTTTCTCTCAATTCCGTCTAGCAAACACTGACTGCAGCCTTATAATGTGCCAAAAACTGTGGTAGTGGCCAGAAGAGAATGGAAAGGAAGAGGAAGCAATCCCTCTGCTGGAGGAGGTGATGGCAGCACAGGAGAGGTGGCACACAGGACAGCAAGGACAGCAGTGGACACGTGGAGTCCCCTGGCCAGAGAGATCAGGGTGGGCTTACTGAAGGAGAGACTCACGAGTTGGGCTTTGGAAGGTGACAAGAGCAAGCGCAGACGCTACCATTACTGAGTGCGTGACCTGTGATTACTGAGTGCGTGACCTGTGCCCGTGCTGGGCTGAGCATGTAGATGCATCACTTGTTTCATGCTCACAGCCACCTCTGGAGTAAGTGGCAGACGAGCTCAATGTCAAATCATCCAGGTGCTTGGGGATCAAATCTTGGCTCATCCACTGGCCAATGGTGTGACCCGGAGCAAGTAAATTAACCTCTCTCATCCTCAGTCTCTTGCTCTGTGAAACGGGGTTGACAGGAATGATCCCAGGGTAGCTGTGAGAATTAAAGGAAATAACCCATTCTGGTGAGCGCAGAGGTAAGGAGGGACAGAGAGGTAGAGGAGGTGGGTAGGGCAGGTCTCGCAGCTGTGCCCACCCATGAGGTCATCCCCACTGTGGCCCTGGTTGTGTTGAGCGGTTCTTGTCATCCTAGACCTGTCAGGCTGCCCTCTCCCTGGCACCTCAAAAGGACTCAAAGAATGTTAGCCATATTGCCATATAGCGGTGGCATCAGAGATGGGATTTGAACCCCAGCCTGTCTGACTCAGAGACCCTTGATCTTAACTTGAACCTGTTGTCAAGATGACCAAAAGTCGTCTCAAAGTGTCTTTGCACAGATCATGTGATTCTCTTACACTCTTTCCATTATCTGCAAATATGTTCTTCTAGAATCAGAAACTCTCCTCTGAGAAACCTGTCCAGCCTTCAGGGGCCAAGGCTTCCCTCTGGGCTCCCCCAGGCCCCTGTGCTTCCCTCAGTCAGCCCGGCGATCCTGGGAATTCTCACTGTTCCCTTGCATGTCCATCTCACCCTCTAGGCTGTGCAGTCCTCAGAGCAGGGGTCGACAGCAGAATTTGAACAAAACTTGGGAAATCACCCCATGGTCAAATATTTCTCAAACTAAGTTTCCCTTTAACGACAGCAGGTAGGAAATGTAAGTGTATTCATAAACCGTAGTGCTGGCAGTTTTAAAATATTAACGATTTCTAGAATTGAAAATGCAAATAGCTGTCTGGAACTCCTCCACTTGGCATTAAAGAGAAGGGCTTTGAAAGGACACAATGGGGAACTCAGGGATTGGAGAATATGGCCTTGCTAGAAGATGGGAAGACAAATAAACATTTACCACCTTGTTATTGCCGTATTAGCACCATTGAAAAGCAAGCCTTGGTTCTTTGGGGGACAGCGAATTAGCCATGTGGGTACCGTTTGAAGGTATAGCTTTAAAGCAGGCAGCCTCGCTTGTCCATTCACTTCAATAGTCACATATGAAGTACCTACTATGTGCCCAAAAGAGGGTAGGATGGGGGAAAAGAGCTAAGAGATCTGAGTCCAGCCCTGGGTCAGCTCAGTCCACAGTGGGCTGTGATCAGGGCACAGGTCTGGGGGAAGTTCTCAAGACGAGTGTGAGTGGCACAGAAGGGGACTTTCCTGACAGGTGTCGTGTTACTGTCAGTCCACTGCGAAGCGCTGGGGCTGGGGAGCCAGTGCGCCCTGAGTGTAAGCCCTGGCCCTGTCTCCAGGCAGGAGCTGGAGGGAAGAGGAACAACCTCCAGAAGGCAGCTGGGGAGTGCAGAGGTGCGGCGGGAGGAAGAGGGAGAGGGTAAGGCCCACTGCTGTGGCCGTCCAGTGCAAGTCGCCCAGTGCAGTCACCCTGCCATGCGGTCACCCTGCGGTGGCAGCGCTGGCTGTATTGAGCAGACCGGACCATCCGAGTGCTGTCAGGCTGCTCTCTCCCTGACAGAGACAGGCCGGGCCTGAGCTCCCAAGACGCATCGACAACACTGCCAACTTGTGATGTGTTCATGGTGTCAGGCAGTCAAAAACTGCATCCTGGGGGGTGGGTCTCTTGATGGTGGCTTTACCAGTTCCCACCCCATATCACTACCTCTCTAAAGGTAAGCTTCGCCCCTTCTCTCCAGAGTTTGGGAGTAATCTCCCTGTCACCCCCGTGTCCCCAACGGGTTGCGAGGCCTCACTTGAGACTCGACAGGATCTTTCAGTGGGGACCATGTGTCCAGATTGGGATTATTTTCGGCCTTTTTCTGCCTCCTTCTGGCTCTGTGCTGTGATACGGGTGTGCAAGGGTATGAGGACATGAGTGAGGCACCAAGCTGTCAGGAAAAAGCACAAGGTTTTGGGGTCAGATTGATCTGGGCCCAGCTGCTCACCACCTGTGGGGTCTGGGGCCAGTCACATGGCTCTCTAACCTGTCTGCAGGACGAGGACCAGGGCACCAGCCCTTCTGGAAGGCTGGCAGGATCCAATGAGCCTGTATATGTAATGTGCCCCCTGGTGCCTGGCACAGAGCAGATGCTCAGCTTCCGTGAGATCTCTTCCTTTCCCTTCTCCTACCCTCCCAGGAGCCTGGTTCTGCATCCTGGCATGCATGCATTTGGGCCCCTTTTTGTCCCTGATAGCAAATATATTAACCCTCTAACTTTTGAAAAATCTCTTTTCTCCTTCTCATGCATGTGGCTTACATTTTCATTATAAATCCAATCTGTTTGCTCAAAGCTTTGGGAGTTCCCTGGAGACACTGCACCTCTATTATCTTAGTACTTCTTGTCCTGTTCCCAGGAAGATCCTGTGTGAAAAATTATCTGCTTGATGCGCGCATGTTTTCTTGTCTACTCACCCCCTGCCCTTCCCTTGTTGCTATGACCATGTGGTCAGACGGAGCCTTCCCAAGCCACTTGCTGAGTCTCCTGAGCCTCCTGAGTTATACTGTTTTAGATGTGGCAGGGGCTGAGAGACACCTAGCTCTGCCCTTCTTACCATAGGTGATGAAACTGAGACCCAGGAGTAGAGAGAGTGCCTGGTCCAAGCTCACACCGAACCACTGGTTCTCTGCTAATTGTGACTGTACATTAGAAGAAAAATCTGCTCGAGCCCCTCCCCAGGACACTAGATCAGAATCTTGGCGGCATAAGTGGCATAAGTCCAGAGGGGGTGCTGTGGGTGTTGGTATGTTTACAAAGGTCCCGAGTGGTTCTCACAGGCAGTCAGGGTTAAGAACCAGAAAATAAAATGTGTTTGTTTCTTGCCAATATATTCACCTCGCATACCTAGAGAAAAGGGTCAAGTAACTGTCCCCAGGAGACTGTTTCTGGGGGGGAGGGGGATGGCCTTTCACAGAGGAGGGCCCCAAGACGGGCATTGCCTTCTGCACACCCAGGTATTTCTTTTATTCAACAAACCCGTGCCAGGCACTGCTCTAAGTGCTTTGCAAATACCGGCTCATTTACTCCTCACAGCGTCACTGAGAGACAGTCTGCTATGATCCCCACTTTCCGATGAGAAAACTAAAGCGCAGGGAAGTGAAGTAACTTGCCCAAGGTCACAGCCAGAGGGTGGCTCAGTCGCTGCTCTGGTGCCCGAGTGCCTGTTTGTGGCCAGACGCTAAATCACCTCTCCAGTTGTCAGCTCCCAGGGCGGCACCCGACAGCACCTTCAGACCCCCAGGCCTCCCTAAGGGTCTGCAGGAAGGTGGGAGGTGGGACTGAAGGCTTCTGAAATCCATAACTCCGGAGGTTACCTTTGTGAAGCACGGTGGTTTCCCTGCCTTCGTTGCCTAGCCTCTGCTGAAAGCATGGCTCGCAACCTACCTCAGCTGCGCGGCTTCAAATCCAGGCCTGTCCAATTCCACTTCCATGTTCCCCAGGTATAGGCGAGACAGAATTTGTACGGAGTCCAGCTTTATCCTAGGAGCTCTGTTTTAGGAGCACATAATGCTGCTCTATAAAAACACCCTCTGGAAACATGTTAAACATGTTCTTGTAAATTATAATAATAAGTTTTTTTATAATTTATTTTATTCAAGAAAGACTCCATTTAATCCAAGTCATGAAGCCATTAAGACAGTAGAGATCTATAATTTCCTAACTTGGGTTAACAAGTTTATTTCCTTAGCCGGCTGCAGAAATATCAATTACGGAAATAGATGCAAGTTTTCTGCCCTTCACTTGTGCCTGGGCAAACCAAAAGGCCTTGCTGTTCCAGTGGACTGCCTGGCTGATGGGACACTGACAACCTGTCTGGTTGGACAGTAAAGCTTCTATTACTGCGAACTTGGCCAATCCAATGTTCAAGTAGCATATCCAGAGCCTTAGTGGCCCGCCATGGTCTCTGTCACATTCTGTTGAATTTGTGCTGTAAGCCCAGTGGTGATGCTCTGGCCCAGAATTTAGGGTACAGGGTGGATAGGTTATCCCAGAACCTACAACACACATTTTTCTCGCCTAATATATAAACATTTGGTTCACTGTGAGACCTTGGTCAAGTCACTTTCCCTCTTGGAGTCTTGGCTATAAAGTGGGAGAGATTAATCAGACCACATTCAGCTCTAATTGCCACTGTTCTGTGACCACTGTGTGACATCAGACAGCATCCTTAACTTCTCTGGTCTTTATAGTGGTAGAATCTTCCTCACTGAAACAAATAATAATTGCTACAGGGAGAGCTGGTGTTAAGTGTAACTGATTGCTTATTAATGCATTTACAATGGTGTATGTTTTAAAATCCATTATTGAGGACTGCTACATGCCAGGTTGCTTCCCTGAAGATTTCATATCGTTTTGACATGGTCCTTTTGTTTCAGCCACATTGACGCAGCTGCTCTGACACACCTATTTTGATATGGGGACATTTTGACACAGTTGAGAAAACAAACCATTACACCTTCAGCTTTTTAAAAAAAAACACTACCAAATAATGTGCCAAGGAGACATGTCAGGCTCGCTCCTCTCCTCCAAGAGCTCCCCCATCCCTGATCTGCACTCTGGCAAGGGGGCTCAGGGAGGGGAGGAAGGGCAGAGGTGGGCTTCGGGTCAAGGTAGGGGCTGAGGGAGGCAGGGGCAGTAAGGAACCGGTGGGAGTGGAGGACGGTGAAGATGAGACACGCAGCGGGTGTGGGGGGTCTGTCTCACACAGTACCTGGTAATTTTCAAAAGCAATTTTACATGTAGATGCAGCCATTTCAAAACCGTTATATCAAAACAACCATGTCAAAATGCCCTTCTCTGTCTCAGACAAAGGAAATGAATGCCAGGAAGGAATGAGCAAGACAGGGCTTCAGGCCCCCAAAAGCTCAAGTCACCAGAGGGGAAAGGCGGGACAGAAAGAGAAGCAAATTACTATTGTGCTGCTGGCAATTGCTGTAATAGCAGAAGGGGCTGGGAAGAAACAGAGCAGAGAGTGGCTCGCTGCCCGGGAGTGGGGGAGGCTGGGGGTGGGGGCGTGACTGGGGACTCAAGAAATGTGTGCTGAATGACTAACAATAGCAAACATGCTTAATTGAGGGCTTACCGTGTGACAAGCACTGTCATTAATGCTTTATTTTTACTCATTTACTTCTCACAACCACCCCATAAGATGAATATTATTACTCCCATTTCACAGACTGAGCAGACTGAGGCACCCAGAGCTTGAATGGCTTTCCCAAGACAACACAGCTAGTAAGTGGCAGAGCCAGAATTTGAAATCAGTCACAGCCATATCTAAGGTCATGTTAATGTCCCCAACACCCCACCCACTGTACTCTGTGGCCTCTCGATGAGTGAATGGAGCTCCAGAGTGAGGGAGAAAGAACACAGGTTTTAATATTACGCAGACCTGGGTCTACTCTATTCTCAACACTTACCGGCTGTATGACCTTGGACAATTTGCTGGCCCCAGCCACCTCGTTAGTCTTATTTCTTTGATCCTCATCCTCCCCAGCACACATCGCTCCAATAACTGTTAGCTGTATGTTACGTAGTCAGCGTGTGTATATGGAGGGCATTGTTTTGGACTTGAGTCCACAGCAGTTAACAAGACAAAGTTCCTGCTGCCACGGAGGTAACATTCTTAAAGAGTCAGCTCCAAAGACCCAGGAGTGTCCTCCGCACAGAGGTGTGAGGAAGCCAGACAAGTGCGAGGAGGTGTGATGAGCAGGGGAGAGAGCAGCAAGCGGTGAGAGTGGGAGGTGGGCAGGGGACAGGCAAGCCTGGGAGAGCAGCCCGGTTAGCTTCTGGTGCATGGGGAAGCCACTGCCGGCCGGGGTGCAGGGCAGTGAGCTCAGACTGCCCGAGAGTGAATGACAGGGGACAGGAGAGAAGCAGCAGGAGGCTGCTGCAGCGGCTCAGACAGCACGTGATGGGGCAGTGGCAGCAGATATCTCCCTATCGAGTCCCGAAGTCCTTCAGAAACCGTGAAGTCATGGGCATATGTGAGTGTGTTTATTATTATTACTCTCATTTCCCACTATTACTGACCCTTCCTTGCCTTCCTTATCTGTTGCTGTTCCACAGTCTGTTTAACCACCTCATGGGCAAGGCATGGGTTGATTCTTTTTCTCAGAGCTCAGAATAATTCAGCATCCCTGGCTTCTCTGAAGATGTTGTGTTGAGAAAGAAAAAAATTACACTCTTTAATAGAAATACTTTTCCTTCATTAAATGAAATCTCCAAAGCCCAGTGGCATTTTCGGTGTTTATATAAAGATGCCAGTGGGGATTTGAGATTGAAAATGGTATTTTTATACAACTCAATGAAGATCTCAATAGGAAAGAAAGGACACTCTTCAAATCTCAATTCCTCCAGCATTGGGCAAGACAGATCTGCTCAGGGCCAGGATGGCGTTCCTCCTAGACCTGGCAGGAAACTTTTCATGAAGCTCTGGGAGCTCTCATAGATATTGGTTCTCTGCCTGGGGAAATTGTATTAATAGTGTCTTTCCAAGACTGCAAGCCACTTAACCTGAATTTCTGTTTGCACCTCAACTCTGATACCTTGTAGAAAAACTCAGGTATTTGCAGAAGTTTGAGTCGGAAGCAGATGCGTGCAGGTGCCTGCATGTAAGTTACACGGAATAACGTCTCTTTTTATCTAGTGTAGCTAGGGAATAAACTTTTCCCCTTGGAGGTGTCAGAGCAAAGACTGATCTCCAGAGATAGAAAGGGTTCCAATTCCAGCGCTGACTCTTGCTAGCTGGGTGGCCCGGGGCAATGTACTTAGCCTGGCAATATAGTTCTCCCAGGGCCTGGAGAGACTTGGATGGTGAGGTGGGAAAAGTGCCCGGCACACAGTAACTGCTCAAAGCACCTCTCACCTGAACGTTGTATTCTAACTCACTAGAATCATCAGTTTTATAGCAATTCTTCTGGTTAGTTATTGATACATAACAACCTCCCCACTCTCAAATTTAGTGACTTAAAATGATAAATGTCATGTATTTTCCAGAGACTCTGCAACCTGACCACCTGTTTCTGCTCTGTGGTGTCTGAGCCTTCAGCTGGCATGACTCCAACAGTTTATTTTACAGATGGAAAAACAGATTAGAGGGGGCATAGGGAAGGGGTTCAGTGGAGTCACACAGCAACTAAGGAACATCTTTTCTGAACACTTCCACTGTGCCAGGTCCTGGGAGGGGGACAAAGCGGTAAGGCTTTGAGTTAGTGAGACCCTCAGATGGCAATAAAACCACCGGAGGGACTGAATTTATGTTCCTTGACAACTGGTTGCTTGGCCACTCCAGCGACATCAGGCTTTGGAGTCTGGCGAGTCTGGCCCTTACCCACCTTTACCTTGGCTGCCTCTGTGAGACTGGGATTCTCACCTCTCCTGCGCCTAGCAGCTAGCAGATGCTCAATAAATGGCATCTGCTAAAGGAAGGATTAGTTCCCTGCTCTGCTCCCCAGCATCCAGGGCCTGATCAATTTCCCCCATTGCCGGGAAAGCAGGGGAAGCTCTTATTGTGACTAACAGGCAGGCTAAACTCTCGCCTTTCACTGTGGAAAAATCCATTACTGAGAAGTCATTTGTCAAAGCCAACTGTTTAGCTGCTTTAATTTACATATTTATCAAGTTTGATTAGAATGTATTGTCTTCGACTTTCATCCCAGCTTTCACCTCTCCTCGCCCTCTTTTCCTGGGGAAACTGTTTTTGTTGTCCTTGTTGCAAAAGGGCACCTCATAATTCAATTTGCATTTGCTAATAAGCCTAGAGCTGAACCTGGTGAGGAATTTCTGGAGTCTGGGAGTGGTGGATTCAAAAGGCCTAGCATAGGTGGTGGAAAGCCTGGGCGTTCAATTCTAGCTGGAGACACTCATCCAGCCAAAGGGCAACAAATGCTATTCCACAAGTATTTATTGAGCACCTTCTGTATGCCGGGCATTGAAATACAGTATGAAAAAGACAGGCAAAGTTGTGGCTGTCCTGTTGCTTACAGTCTAGTGACCTCAGTTTCTGTACCTGTAAAATCAGGCATTTGTACCAAGTGACCTCTAAGTGTCTGTAAGGTATCATTTTTGAACACTGACTATGCATCAGGTCATGTGCATAGACCTGATCATCATCTCTTTTAATTCTTACAAGATCCCTATGAATTTGATACTATTAATATCCTCGTTTTGCAGATGAGGAAATGAAAGATCCCAGAGCTCAAGGTCACATGTGGCAGGTCTTGGATTTAACTCACCTATCTGATTTCAAAATTTGAGTTTATAACTATAAGGCTTGATCTTTCTTCTCCACTAGTCTTTGAGCTCCTAGATGACAGGGATAGTGTCTGATTTCTCTCCATATCCTTGGGGACCAGCCCAAAGTTTGTGTGTCAGTATATATATATATATATATATTTTCAGTATGTGTATATATATATATATTCAGTATGTATATATACTGAATTTAACTAAAAAAGAAAGTCCATTGTACTCAGCATTCTTGTCTGAAGCGTCTACTCTGCCGTGTTCTAAAGGCTGATGTAGCAGATGCTGGGTGCACAGCTCAGATCCCCCTTCAGGACCAAGTCCCCAGTTCCCAAGAGTGCTGGTGGCTGACAGTTCACAACTGAGTCCCTCCCTGGGACTTGCACTCAGCCTTGACCAACCGTGCGGGCTGTCCATATTCAGTATCCTGTCAATGCAGGACACAGCCCTTGCCTTGTCAAACAACCAGGAAGGGACCTCCTGGCCCAGAGCTCCCCGTGGGATGGATTAAAGTCCCTGTTGAGTCTGGCCCAGTCCTGTTTAACTTGTACCTCTTACAAGTGTTTCCAAGAGCAATCCCAGGAAAGCTCCTACATGGGAATCTGAGTCTCTGAATCTGTTTTCCAGGGACCTGGCGTTCTGCAGGTATTCTGAGCAGGTAGCTCTAGTTCTGACTTTCTGAAGGTGCTTGTAGGATGCTGGGATCTGGCCAGCAGCACCCTCCTGCCATTAGCCTGCTTCCGGAAGGCTGCGTACCTGCTCCCAGGCCTAGAGTGTCAGCCCTGCAGCAAGGAAGGGGCTTCATAAACTGCTGGAGTCCAGGGGCAGCCTGTCTGAGGAGGGGAAATTCAGGGCTGCTCCTGTGACTGCCAAGGTGCCGACTCCTCAGCTGGCCCAATATGTCTCAGGCCTCTATCTCAGCATTTTTTGGCCTTTCTTCACTCCTCTGGGAGGTGTCCACTGGGTGCTTTCCAGACACCAGCCTGCAGGGACATTGCTCCAGGGAGCCCAGTGCAGTGAGAGAAGGCTGTTTGGACATTGGAGCTCTGTGCCCTGGAATCCATACTTGCCTCGGCTACTCTCTAGCTGTGGCCTGGGGTGAGTCATTTGTCCTTTCTGGTCCCCTGCCCTTCATCTTCACAGTGAAAATGTCTACTCAGTGACCTCATAGGCTCTGCAGTTCTGATGGCCTCTGTGAGTCTCCTATAAGTCAGAGACCTAAGAGTGGTTTTAAAACATCCTAAGACATATTAAGACGTTAATATGAGGTACACCAGAAAGGCTCCTGTCCTAAAACCCTGAAATTCCAGAATCAAGCCTTCATTTTTTGCCAGGAGCATTTCTTTGTCACACACATAATCTTTTTAATGGTAATTCCTGTTTTCTTCTTCCGGCTCATCAAGGGTAGAACATTTGATCCCTAACCCTGCAGCCTGATGAGTCTACCACTCGATATGAGATTTTAGGCCATGGGAGATCTGAACCTGGGTGAGGGAATGGGGGCGGGGGCCTAAGGAGTCAGGGAACTGAAAATAAACTTTGCCAACACCACTGTTTTCTCAAGATGGCCCGAAGGCTCAAGAGCAGATGCTGGGCATTGGGCAGAACAGGTCTGAGTTGTGGCTTCTGGTCCTGCCTGTCCAAGGCAGCAAATGATTTATGACCAGATGAGGGGCCCAGACAGTGAACTGTGAGTTCACAGGAGGGTGAGGACAACCTGGTCTGGAGATATCTGGAGAGGCTTGTCAAAGGAGTTAGGGCAAAGGGAAGTTAGGCAACATTAGTGTGGGAAATTGAAGGTTTGCTTTGGAGGACAGTGACAAGGCAGTTTGAATAAAGCAGACTAATCTTGTAGGGGAGTGGCTCTCAACGAGGGGCCATTTTGCCTCCAGGGAGACATGGGAGATTAGGTAATGTCTGAAGATATTTTTGATTGTCTCAGCTAGGGGGAAGGGTGTTACTGGCATCTAGTGGGGATAGCAAGAGATGCTGCTAAACATCCTCAGTGCAAGCTCAGCGCCCACAACAAAGAGTTTTCAGCTCCAGATGTCCGTAGTAGTACTGAGGCTGAGGAACCCCAGTCCTGTGGCTGGTCACTCAATAAATGGTACCTGCTATTATAGGTGGAGCCCTGTGGCAGGGACAAAAAGTCTCTTGCTTAAGGTTTGTCTCATGAACTGGAGATTATTATTCTGACTTTACAAGTGAGAAAACTGAGGCTCAGAGTGGGTAACTAATCTGTGGGACCGGGTTATGCACCCCAGTGCATCTTCCCAAGGAAATCAGCAGGCTTCCTCCATCTGACCGCACAGGGTATAGAAGAAACGCAGGGAACAGTGTCCTGCCCAGTCCCCCTCACCCAGCTCTTCCCTCCACCCAGCTATTCACCCTCTGGTGAGCTGGCTTTGAATGTCTTGAATTTCATCAGGTCACGTCTCTACCCAAATGCATTCACTGGTTCTCTACTGCCTCCAAGCAGACTCTCTCGATGCCTCCTAAACCTATATTTTCTCATAAGGTAATATACACAAAATTCTGCACCTTGGCCATGTCCTTATTATAATTCACAGCCCCCAGTCCCTCTTTATCGTCTGTTCAACAACAGAGCGATATCCACACGTTGCTGATGAAATCAGATAAAACACAACACTAACACCGGGGTTGGCCTAGTACAGGTCCTGGATGAATGTCAGTTTCCTCCTTTCCTTCTTAGAGGAGGCGCATCTGAAGCAAGTCTCAAAGGCTGAGTAGGAGAAAGCCAGACAGACGAGGCGGGGGCTGGCATTCTAGGCAGAGAAGAAAACACGTGCCCAGAGTGAAGGTGTAGGAGAACGTGTCGTGTTTGGGTAACTGCCCAGGGTTAGCTGAGGCCAGGGCCTGTGGAAAGGGCTGGGGAGATGAGCAGCCGCCAGCTACCAGAGACAGGGATCCAGCTACGGAGGCTGGACCTGCTCTGAGGACAATGGAAGCCATTGAAGTGTTGCGGCAGAGGTAGTGGGAGGCTCCCGTTTGCATTCTAGAAAGACCACGTTGGTGTCCGTGTGGAGGATGGACTGGCTGGGGGTGCTGGCACAGGGAGACCAGTGCCAAGGCCGTTCTGTCCCTAGCAGGCCCTTAGACAGATTCCAGCCACCTGTGCTGCTATTGCTACCAGAAGTTATCATTTCCCCAGCTTAGTGCTGGTGAGGGCCTGTTTGGGCCCTGGAGTACCGAAGAAAAGACTGCAACTGGTCTGGTCTAGAAACCAATATAAGGGCCTTTTCTTGACTCTATGATGCCTTCGAAAAACTTCTGGGAGATTTTTGTCCTCAGAGGGCCTACCTAGCAATCTTAGGGGCCTCTTGGCATCTTCTAATGCCTCCACCAGCCACAGATCCACTGATAACTGGCCAAATGGATGGAGGCTTTCTCTCCATCTTGGCACCAAGATTATGGCTTTGGTTCTCATTGAAGGTCACCATCAATAGTTAAGGTGCCAAGTTACTTAAGTTCTGTATATCAACTAGGGGAAAAGTAGTTATCTCCAGGGAGATATCAATTAGTTTTCTATTGCTGCCTAACAAATTACTCCAGAATTTAGCATCTTAAAACAACAAACGTTTATTACCTCTCTGTTTCTGGATGAGAAGTGTGGGAGCAGCTTAGCTGGGAGGTTCTGGCTCAGGGTCTCTCAGGAAATCGCAGTAGGCTGTCAGCCAGGGCTGCAGTTATCTGGGCCTGGAGGGTCCCCTTCCAAACATGCTCACATGGCTTTGGCAGACCTTGGTTCCTCTTGGCTGTTGTCTGGATACTTCAGTACCTCACCATGTGGGCCTCTCCACAGGCTACCTAAGTGTCTTCACGAAATGGCAATTTGCTTCCCCAAGAGTGAGCAATTCAAGAAAGAGAAAAGACAGAGAGCACACTCAAGAAGGAAGCTGCAGTCTTTTTATAGCCTAATCTCAGAAGTGACATGCCATCGCTTTCATAGTACTCCATTTGTTAATATCAAATGCAGCCCACACTGAGGGGGAGGGGAGTTCATCTTCATCTTTTGAAGGGAGAAGATTAACAAAGATGGGGTCTCATTCTGTGGCCCAGGCTGGAGTGCCATGCACTGCATCTTGAACTCTTGAGCTTGAGATCAAGTGATCCTCCTGCCTCAGCCTCCCAAGTAGCTGGAACTATAGGCACACACCATGCCTGGCTATTTTTTTCTTTTCTTTGTTGTAGAGACAGAGTCTCTCTATGTTTCCCAGGCTAGGTTGTGGATGTATTTTAAAAACCACCAAAAGCACCCTATTTAATCTCCAAGAGCCAATATGACACAGGGGTGAAGAACATAAATTTGAGATTCATAAAGACCTAGGTTTAATCCTGGCTCCCAAATTTGCAACTTGTGCAAGTTTAGCAAAGTCTTTCAACCTTTCTGGATCTCAATTTCCTGATCTATACGGGAAAGCTAAGAATAGTAGATGCTTCATTGCGTTGCTGTGAGAATTAAATAAAATCATGCATATAAGATGCCTGGCACAGGATAAGTACTCAATAAATATTACTTAGTTGCTATCATAACAGGATAATATCATTGTCCTCCTTCACAAAAGATAATACAGCATAGAGGTTAGGAACACAATTTCTGGAATCAGATTGCCTGACTTGGAATTCTGGCTCTGCCAGTCATTAGCTGTGAGAACCAGGGCAAGTTACTTGATCTCTCTTTGCCTTGGTTTTCTGCAAAATGAAATAATAATAGCTAGCACCTGGCTACCTAATAGGTGTTCAACAAATCTTTTATGAATAACGAAATAGTGGATGATAGAGGGATATAATGGCAAAGGGTGCCTGTGTGTGTGTATTAGGGATACTACACAATGTACATTTGACGTCAAACATTTTCTGTTTGATGGGGAGCCTGTTATGGTGTCCCCAGTGCCTTTTGAGGGTGCCCTCGTACCCTCACGCGTGTCGCCCTGCATGAGCTTCCAGTTTTACCAGCCCTTGGCGGGTTGTTCTTGGTCTCATTGTTTGCATTCTGTTCCACCCTGGCTTTGTTCAAGCACACTTCCTTCTTCGTCTCTGCTGCCTCCACCAAGAATATGTTTAATTGGCTTTGCACAGAGTCTGGGGATTTGGTGACAGGAAGGGGTGAGGGTGGATCCATGTTACACCACCTCAGAGCTGCTACATTACCTTAAATTGATTTTGCAAATGAAAGCTAAAAGCTAAGCAAAGGCGACCCATCCATTTTGCCTAAAGATGATTATAATGCTCTTTTATGGCCTCCTAAATGACAAAGCAATTTGTTACCTGCCTGCATCAACATTTGCTTATATTAGTGCCCGAGATGCTTGATTTTTATTAGCCCCACGTTATCATTTTATGAAGACGCAGGGGCTCAGTAAAATTAGTGTGCAAATAGAATGCCCATTTTTGCATTTCCCTGTGGTCAGCAGAAATGCTGAATGCAATTGAGTTGATACGGGGTCAGGGGAGACATCCATAAAGTCAGCCTTCACCAAGGGCCTCGGCAATGCCGTTTATCATTTCTGGACTGCTGGGATAGATGGGGTCGTGTTAGACAGTGTTTTTGAAAAGGATTTGGTGATGCGTTTTTTTTTTTTAAAGCGAAAAAGCAATATAAATACTAGGACAGTACTTCAGTTGTCATCACAATAAAAGTTGAAACCAAACTCTCTTGTGTACATTGTAGGTGGAAGTGCAGCATATGTGGGATTTTGTTGTTAGTGGATCCGGAATGAGACAGTGAAAGGGGCCCTGGCTGGGTGCTGGGCTCGACTCTGCCACCGCTGGCTGCGTGACCCTGGGCGTGTCTCTTCCTTCTGCGAGCCTCAGTTCCCTCACCTGTGAAATGGGGTTAATACTGTCCACCTCACAGAGGCATGATAATGACTAAATAAGATAATATGTGTCTAAATTTTCTTTATAAGCCATGATCTATACAGGTATTTTTATTTATTAATTCAATAGTCAGTTGCTGA
Source organism: Avahi laniger (assembly GCA_963575035.1). NCBI lineage: Eukaryota > Metazoa > Chordata > Mammalia > Primates > Indriidae > Avahi > Avahi laniger. Next base: position 19,621 of record CAUYSK010119347.1, read on the forward strand.
GCTCCTACTCCATGCAGAGTCCTGGGAAAGACATTAGAGACACCCCCATGGAAGTCGCAGCTCCTTGAAGAGCTTGTATTCAGTCCGGGAAACATACAGATGTCTAACTCCTCTTTTAAACCATAGACTTCTTCAGGGCAGGTGAGCCTTCTCCCTCTCCCTTTGTTCCTAAAGGTGCCCAGCATAGACCTGAGCACAGAGTGAGTTCTCAAGTATATGTTTTGGTTCTATTATATTTATTGTTGCCTTTTAGGGGAAGCAGTGACCCCAGTCCTTCCTGGTCACCCCAATGGACCAAGCACATCCCAAGCCTTTAGAACCAGGTTTAATAGAATTTATATTTTTTATTTTCATCTCTAATATTGTTGCATCAACTGTTGGGATGATGAACTGTGTTCAAAATGACCTGTCTTCAGCATTTCAGAAGGAGAAAGCCTGTCAATCGTTTCTCACCTTCTCCCTCCAGATTATTCTCCGACATAGATGGAATCCTTTAATCCAGCTGCTCTCAGTGTTCCTTCCTAAATTTCCTTCAGGTCACTGATCTTTTCTGTGTCAATCAGTCTTTCTTCTGCCCACGGCTGAGTGTCCTTCTCCTGCCCCTTCTTTCTGGGAATGTCACTCTAGGCTATGGCTTTTGCTAATAATATCTTTGCATAGTAGCTAAACTTTATTATACAAGTTAGACTTCCGTGGAGACAGAAAGAGCTTGGGTTCTGATTTGTGACATATTTTCCTGTTTTTCTGCATGTCTAATAATTTTTTATTGGTTGCTGGATATTGCTTATTATACATTTCTGACTGTCTGAATTTTGTTGTCTTCCTTTAAAGAGAGTTGGGCTTTGTATAGCAAGTAGCTAAGTTTCTTTTGTTCAGTTTGATCCTTTTAAGACTTATTTTAAAGCTTTGTTAAAGTGGGTTTGGAGTAGTTTAGTCCCATCACTAAGACATAGCCCTTCTGAATTCTCATTCTTCCTGAATGATCGGTGAGGACTTCCACTTTTGTGGTGGGAATTTATTTTTTATTTTGTCTTTTATTTATTAATATTTATTTTTATTTTTTGTAGAGATAGGATATGACTATGTTGTCCAGGCTGATCTCAAACTCCTGGCCTCAAACAATTCTCCTGCCTTGCCCTCCCAAAGTGCTAAGATTGCAGGAATGAGACACAGCACCCAGCTTTTTGTTTTGTTTTGTTTTGTTTTGTGGTCGTCGGAATTTAGTCATTCCTAGTCCTGTGTGACCCCTGAGAACTGTGCAGTTCAAAGCTCCCTGGTCATTTTTCCCTGACAGCATGGAGATTTACTCTATGCCTGCACATCTTAGGATCCAACAAAGACTCAAGAAAACTCCTTTACAGATTTCTGGAACTCTTTTCTATAGAGCTCCATCTTCTCTAGAACTCACAGAGTTTCCCCACAACTACCACCTGCTGAACTTGAATCTCAGTGAGACTCCCACGCCTTGCTCAGGAATTCCCTCCCTGCTCTTTGGTCTGGAATGGAGCATCAGGCAAAAAGCCAGGGCAATCACAGGGCGTACCTCATGTGTTTTCCTTCTCTCTTGGATTATCTTGCACTGCCTCTTATCCAACGTCTGAAAATAGTTGTTTTATATATTTCTTCCAATTTTCTAGTTGTTTAAGGTAAAAGGGAAATCTTGTCCCTGCTACAATACTTCATCAAGGCCAGACTAGGGCTCCTGTTCTATCTCAGCTCCTACCACCACCCATGTGACCTTGAACAAGTTACATAACCCTCTGAGTCTCAGTCTCTGCCTCTACGAAAGGAGTATTAACAACGCGCTGCTGTCAGGATCACATGTATGTCTTCAATGTGCTGGACCCAAAAGGAGCTAATTAAATGGAAGCTGCTGCTGTTACTAATATAAATAGCTACCTTCTTTGCTCCATCATCTACTGAACGTTTACTGTGTACTATGCAGTGTGGAAGCTTGTTTAATCATCACAACAATCATAGCTATGAAGTAGGTATTATTATCTCCATTTATAGATTAGAAAATTGAGACTGGAAAGGATACACAACTTGCTTAGGGTCATCGTCAGTGGATCTGGGATTCAACTTCACTCATATGGCTTCCTCAGATGACTGTAAATATTACATATTAATATAATATGATCAGTTGCACCAAGGAAAGGGAATGCAGTCTTTTAATATTGGGTATTAATTATTGGGACATAATTTAATTAGTCATCAAAGGCTCGGCCTTACTGGTTCTAACCCAGCAATTTAACAGATGAAGGTAAAGCATCCAGCCCATTCCCTGTAGGGCTCCCTCCCACACAGCAACCCTCCGTCTCAGCTTTCTTCGCCCTCCTTAGCCACCTTTCTCCATTTTATCTTACAGACAATCTCCGGGAAGGGGCAGAGCAGAAGGTGGTATTCATCACAGGACGAGTCCACCCAGGGGAAACGCCCTCTTCATTTGTGTGCCAAGGTGAGTTGCAGGATCTCAAGGGTGTCCTGTACCTACCCTCCCCCCCAGCCGGGGCACTGTGATGATCTCTGGGACAGTGTGGTCACATGCAGAGTTATTATCTCAGATGGGAATTTACCTCACTCCTCTTAAAAAGTTACACCTGATCTCCATTAGGTTTTATTTCAATAAACATGTATCGACTAGATGTATGTATGGATGAATGGGTGAAAGAATGAAGGATAAATGAGTACGTAGGGCTGACCGAAGTTCTCAGTGCTATGCTGAGCATGAGCCAAACAGAGTCATCTGCACTCCCTAGTTTTACTTGTCTCCAGTGGTTTACAACAGCAAGAACTCTGGGCCCAGATGAATGTGTATGTCGGTAGAAGAGCTGTGAAATGGGACGTAAGGACTGAAAATTGCCTGCTCACTCATTCATTCAATCATTCACTTAGCACACTTTTGAAATACCTGCCATAAGTGTGCTTGGCATTAGACAACCAGAGGTAACTAAGACATAATTTCTCTTTTCAAGTATTTCTCTTTGTAATTATATTTTTATTATTAAATGTTTAATCATACAAAATGTATATTTAATTCATCAGCTATCATCAGCAATATAAATATATTTAATAAATAAGATATAAAAATAATATAATGAATGCTCAGGTACCTGCCAGTGTCAGAAGCATAGTGTTATCTATTTCTTTTAGTTCTTTGTTCCCTTTCCTACCTCCGTCCACAGATAACTATCAACTTAAATTTTGTGTTTGTCATTCTTTATCCTTCTTAATAGTTTTAGTATGTATGTACATCCCCAAACAATGTATTTTTTAATTTTGCATGTTTTTGGACTTTATAAAAATGGTATCATTCTGTATGCCTTGCGACTTGCTTTCCACCCAGGACACAGGTTGGTGAGTACAGCTGAAGTTCACCTGCCTTTCACCACTGTGTTGTATTCTTGTCTGTCCATGGCTCAACTTACTTATCTATTTTCCTGATGATAGATAATTAAGTTGCTTACAGTATTTTTTCCTGCAAATAATGGTGCTACAAACATTCTTACACATGTTGCCATGTGCACACATGCAAATACTTTTCCAGAGTGTATAATCTAACAATGTAATTGCTGTGTCCTGGGGATATGTGTGTCTTCACCTGTACTAGGTGTTTCCAAATTTCTCTCCAAAACATACAACTTTACACTGACCCTAGCAATTGTTACCAAAAATTTTTCATTTTTACTTAGCTAGTGGGTGTGTTACATGTAAGATATATGATATTAAGTATGTGCCAAGCACTCTTCCAAGTACTTTACATATTTTAATTAATTTTTATTAATTTGATGTATTTAATTATATTGATTTCTGTGTCCACAGGAACTAAGATTAACTAACTGTTAACTAACTGTATTTTACATATGAACAAAATGAAGTTTGGAGAAGTTAAGCAATTAATCTCATTTTAATCACAAAGTGAGCCCGAGGTCCAAGGGACATGCAGCTCCTGTGGAGGGTATGGAACTTGAGAGAAGCAGTGGGCTGCTGCGGAAGCGTCTGGGCTTTGGGAATCAGATAATCCTGAGGTCAAATACTGGCTGTGCCACTTCCTAGCAGTGTGACTTCGTTTCCTCACATGACATTAGGATAACAGTACTACCTAGGAAGGCTGTTATGGAGCTGGCATGAGACGCATGTAAACAACACACCCAGTCCTGTGCCTGGCACACAGCAGCCACTTAACAGATGTCCCCTCTTCCACGGGGATGTGAGAAGATGAGGCAGGTAATCTGCTTTGTAAACTATCAAGTGCTACGCAAATAAATACGGGTTTTATTTTCAGAGTTCATATTCTTACAATGCTGTGATTAGGCACAATTGCCCCCCTGGTTTTTTCAGATGAGGAAACTGAGTTTCAGGGAGAGGAAGTGACTTGCCCAAAGCCAAGCAGCGTGTAAGAGGCATGGCTGGGGCTCCAACCACTGTAGCTGACTCCCTCGCATTCTCACTCTGGCCTTCTTCCTCCCCAGCACTGTCCTTGCAGTAACCTCTCCCAGGTCCCACCTGGGTTTATCAACCCCTTTACTTGCAGCCATCTGTCAGTTACTAAACTTGGCAGCAGATCTGTTCCCCCAGCTGATTGGATGTAACTGCTTTGTCCTTGTTTGTAAAAGACAGTATCCTTACCATCGATACCTTCACCTGTGGGAGCCTAACCCCCGTGCACACCTCTCCTGTGGGCAACAGAGCAGGGCAGGGCCACCGTCCCATTTTACAGATGAGGACTGAGGCACTCAGAGGTTGAGTAATCTCAAGGACTGTCTCTGTTGACCCTGTTTTCTAAAAAGGAATCTTTGGATGGTGCAGAGTTAATACACTCAATGCTGTCCTGCAGGTTTTCAATGAATGTTTTCTCCTTGACAAAGCCTTTCAATGCCTCCCCACTGGCTTCTCAAGGTAAACTCCAAACTCCTTGGTATGACATTCACAGTCCTCCACGATCTGGCTCTCACCGTTCTCTGACCTTAACCTCAGTACACCTCAGCCCCACACAGCTTAATTTCTGAATGGGTGGTCTTCTCTTAGGGCAGGGCCTTTGCACCTGCTGCTCCCTCTGCCTAGGAGGCCCTGCACCCATCTCCCAAGGCTCGTTTCTAGTGTCCCCGCTGTGGGCCTCCCTGGCCCACTCCCTCCTGCCCCCTGCCTTGTGCCTACATTGCGGATCTAAAGATGGCCATCATCTTTATTGCCCTGATTCGTTATAGCATATTTGATTTATATTTTTTTCTCTCTTTAAACCATGAGCTATGTAAGGTCTAGGGCTGGGTCTCTGACTGTCATTTTCCACATTGGTGAGATGGGGTTACCTTGTTCATCTTAAGGGGCGGCCGTGAGGAACAAATGCTGTGCTGAGTTTGGGAAGAGGACCCTCAAGGTCACACAGCCAGAGATAGCAAAGGGGGCTTTGAGTCTGGGTCCAGACAGCTCCCGGGCCGGTACCCGCTTCCTTGTCCCACTCAGGAATGGGAAATGCTGGAAGGCCAAGCTTGGTACCTGGGAGAACTCAGAGTTCTGATCACCCGCGACAGTTAATGTGCATTTCACAGATGTGGATGCGGAGTCTCAGGGAAGTAAAACAGCTTACCCAAAGTCCAACAGCCAATTTGTGGCAGATGTGGCTCTGGAGTCCATCTCCCCAATCCAGTTCCTCTCTTTCCCTGCCAATGTATTTGTCCCTTGACACACACAATTCATCCTTCTTCGAGGCAGCACGAGACAGGCATTGTCACCCCCCTTTACCATTAAGGGATTGAGACACAGTCTTACCTGAGGGCCTGTCAGTCACTTAGGGACAGCCCGGATCACAGCCCCACAGGGTGCAGCTGGCGGTCACTTCCCCAGTCGCAGCCCTCGGCTGGGGCCTCCTCCCCAGCCCACCCCGTTCTAAGGATGGCAGGCAGGTCTGCGGCCTGGAAAGATGATGACTGAGACATCTTTGGTTCTGTTGGCTCTTCCCCCTTAACTGCCTCAGTGACCTTGAGCGCAGAACAGGCACGTGAGCCCTGGTTGCGCACATCTGGCCGGGACCACGGCTCTCGCTGCCGAGCTGTTGAAGCACCTGCTGCTGGGAGTAGCGCGAAGTCCTGTTGCCACGCAGCTCTGGAGGGGGTGGCAGCAAGGGTGGCAGGGCTTGGGTTTCCTCAAGACTCTGCTTGCTGGGGGGACAGCTGACGGTAGGTCACCCCTCTGCTGCCTCAAAGCCCGCTCATGACCTCTGTGAGGCCAAACTATCCTCACCCCCTGGCCTCTATGTGCGCGGTCAGAGGAGCTCCCATGTGGCCCTGTGGCAGGCTGTGTGAGAGCACTGTCTCTGGAGCAACGCTGCCTGGGGCTGAATCCCAGCTCCTTCACATGTTGCAGTGTGACCTTGGGGAAGTCACATAACCTCTCTGTGCCTAGTTCCTTTATCTCACAGGGTTGTTGTGAAGACTAAAGGAGTTAATATCCGTAAGAAATTTAGGATGGCGTCTGAAATACAGAAAGCACTAAATAAGTGCCAGTAGTGAGGGAGGAGCTCGCACTAATCGAGCACATTGCAGATGCCAGGCCGTCTGTGAGGCACTTCATACCGCTTCCTCTAATCCTCACTGTGAGCCCAGTCCCAGGCGTGGGGCTCCTATACTGGGTGCTGTTGCTCTTCCCCGCCGCCTTCCTGAGAGGCTTGGCCGAGCCCTGCTCACCGGAAGGGTCAGAACCAGAGCTAGACCTCGGCCTCTGACTGTTGGCTGAGTAAACGCTGTTTCACTGGAGCCGCCGGGACAACTCTCAGGGAACGTTTCCATCGCAGAGCACTTTGTCTTCCTCATACGCCGTATCACTGAATGAATTAAACCAACACCTAGGGAGTGCCGCGGTGGAAGGCACGCCACGCTCTGGAGGGCGCGGGGGTCATGCGCAAAGCTGCAGCTCTGGAGTTGGACAGGCCTGAGCTGAGTCGTCCCGCTTCCACCTCACTGGGGGCCCTTTGGCAAGTCCCTGACACTCAGAGCCTCTGTTTCCCCACCTGTGAAATAGGCGCAGCGATGTCTTCCTTCAAGGGGCTGCCGTGAGGACTCAGCGAGACAGTGTGTGTCAGCGGTGGGGGCAGCGCCAGGCACGGGCGGTGCCCGATCCGTGCTCACGTTCCCTCTTTACCCGTGCTCTGCACGGAGATCCCGCCACGTCACTGGGCACGCTTAGTCCTACTTCTCAGAAAAGGCCAGGGACTCACTCACTGAATGTCATCTGGCAAGTTAGTGGCGGAGTGGGGACTAGATCCAGCCTGAGCCCTGCTGCTACGTGCCAGGTGCCCACCAGGACCCAGAGTGTGGGGACAAACAGCTGGCCCTCCCAGGGAGTTCACGCCTCAGGGTTATTTTGTGGGAGTAGGAGGTAGGGGGAGGAGAAAATGTGCATGTGCACACACACACATTACACACACACATATCACACACACACATCACACACATTACACACACACACATCACACACACACACACACATTACACACACACATCACATACACACATCACATACACACACACACATCACACACACACATTACACACACACACACATCACACACACATTACACACACACACACACCACATACACACATCACGATCACACACACATTACACACACATCACACACACACATCACACACATCACACACACACACATCACATACACACATCACACACATCACACACATATCACATACACACACATTACACACACACATATCACACACACATCACACACATTACACACACACACATATCACACACACACACACATTAAAAACACACATCACATACACACATCACATACACACACACATCACACACACACATTACACACACACACACATATATCACACACACACACACATTACACACACACACACATCACATACACACATCACGATCACACACACATTACACACACACACACACATATCACACACACACACACATTACACACACACATCACACACACACACATTACACACACACACATCACATACACACATCACGATCACACACACATTACACACACACACATATCACACACACACATCACATACACACACACACATCACACACACACATCACATACACACACACATCACATACACACATTACACACACACATTGCACACATCACACACACACATCACACACACATTACACACATTACACACACATCACACACATATCACATACACACACATTACACACACACAAACATAACACACACAAATAACACACAAACATTACACACA